>JABXJD010001920.1:0-67697 GCA_013375575.1 Percina caprodes | reverse complement strand
CAGAGTACTCCGCCTTCAAGGAAATTAACACTTGTCAATGGAGAGTGGACAGACTCTCTCAGTCTGATAGGACCAGACTAATAGACCAGAGTCTGGTAGGACCAGGCTAATGGACCAGAGTCTGGTAAGACCAGGCTAATGGACCAGAGTCTGCTAGGACCAGGCTGATGTACCTGAGTCTGGTAGGACCAGGCTACCAGATTAATGCATTTAAACGTTAAAGGTGCTCTAAGCAATGTCACATGTGTTTTAGGCTACAGCATTTGTTGTCACAGCAAACATCTCCTCACTATCTTCGAGCTGTTTGTCCCCTGAATACACTGTAAAAAAAGTGGCCTCTGTAGACAGCCCAGGGTCTACAAACGGCAACAACAATAAACTGGGCCCATCTGCACCACAAAGCATAAACAAACAGTGTTCCAGCGTTCCAACCAATAACCGACAAGAAGGATTTGGGGGTGGGGGGGGTTAGTGCACGGAAGCAGAGAAGGGAGGGGACAAGATGAGGAGGAGGGAGGGGCAAGCTAGTCTCGTTTTGTTTGAAAATACTTTGAACGTCAACAAGAAGTAATGTCACCTTTTAAAATAGACAAAATTTTCTTACAGGGGAGCAGTGTCCCCATTTTAAGTTTTACAAAGATAAAAACATTACCTGTTTTGGAGGTATTTACGCTTCTGAGCTGAAAATGTCCCTGGATTTTGTCAGAGAAATCTGGTCACCTTATCATACATACTATATGAACTATATGAGAACTATAGGCTACATAGAGTGCATAAACTCAGCTAAAACTATGGATTTAAAAGGCAGCAAATAACAGTAACATTCTATTCTATTCTATTTCAGTTCACAACTGACTACTATGGTGATAGAGGCTTAAAGACTAGATTTAACCAGTTAGAGCCTTACAGCCTTACTAACTTACAGAAACAGTCAGTGTTTTATTTGTCCACAAGGGGGCGATCAAGGACCATGCAAGAACCCCAATGCGGACCTTTGCAACAAAAAGGCTATCACATGATGACTATAGAGTTTGCTCTAATAAAACGCGTAATTGTGGCCACAGCAGTTCGTGCAGTTACCACAAAATTTCCCTACTTTAATCCTGGAGGAGACTCGTTAACTAGTGGCAGCGGCTAGAGGGCACTTCAACTTTCTAAGTGGCGAGCCTGGCAGGAAGCAAACACGTGTTAGGCGATAACCCCAGTAACCCTGGTTTTCATGTGATATGAAGGTTTAGGGTTTTTTTAGCTGTTTGTGGTGTTCTCTACACTTTTCCAACAATCAAATCTCTAGTGTTGGTTGAAATAAACACATACTTTACCGAATTACATGTGAAAATATGTTGACTCTATACACGCTAAAAGTACTATTTTTTAAATAAAGTCTGGTTGGTTTAGCGCTAGCTACGCTGTTTATGGTAAACAGAAAGGTCTTAAATAGATTTTTAAAAGTCTAACTCTGTAGGGTTAAGCCACATAACACTTTTATTATTTTTAGTTTTATTGTCATTAGGATGTGCACCAAGTAGTAGGAACAATGTTAAAATTTCTGCGGAATTTTCTAGTTGTTAAACATTCTTCTTAAACGGACTTGTGTGCCATCATCACAAAAAGAAAAAAATATGAAAAATATCTGGACAAAAAGGGCAGGTGCTGTAGAACAATCACAAATCTCAGTATGCATTTAGAGACACACATTTACAAATGTGATTATCCATGCACAGGTTGAGCTTCAGTTGCTCAACTCTCCACACAGTTTAGCTACAATAATAACCCCATAAGTGCAAAGTGCAGTTTAAAGAAGAACCACTAGATGGCAGAAGGGTACTTTACAAAAGCACCAGGTGAGAAAACTCAAGCTTTTGATGTAAGTACCCTTCTGCCATATAGTAGCTCTTCATTTTGTATTTGTGCTTAAAAGTTTGTTCCCAATTTACTAGTGAAATTTTAATTAAATGAATATAAAAGGGTTAGGGTTAACATTGTTTGATCTGTTTTTCTCCAAGAATTTGTTTTGCATATATCAGCATATTTTCATTTAAGGGCTTATTTTTCTCCAAAGCGGATTTTTGCTTTGAATTTGTCCCCAAAGAGCTGCTTTTTATTGTTAAGCTTACATAATTTAATTAACATCAACTAACATTTTCCCAGAATCTTCTAGAAACAAATTTATATGTAAAACTGGATAAATATCAAAGACAACATAGTTTGATTTGGTTTTCTTTTCAAATTCCTGCTCATTTTATTGGAAAACGCTTTTTTCATAACTAAAATAACTTATCATAGAAAAAAATGTCCATAAAAGAAAAGAGTCAAACTAGATGAATATAAAGGACAATATAGGTTGATTTGGCTTTCTTTGAAGAGCTTCCTTTCTTTCTTTCTTAAAGGTAACTAGCGTTTCTTCCAACCTGGACCCTATTTTCCTGTTTTTGTTTCTATGTGACTGATGGGAACAACAATCTTTGACATTGGTCCAGTATTAAGTGGGATCTCTGCAGTCAGCAGCGGCAAAACAAGCTACAATTTAATTTAATAGGGCAATTTTCCAGCTTGTATTTATGTTCACAAAAGTCCTTGTTTTGCCATCGACAGGCTCAGATTAATATTCTAAGTGACTGACAACATAATGGAAAGTATTTCTAAGGAGGTCAACCTTTCTGTTAAAGAGTAAGATCCTTTTTTTAAACAGAAAAACATCCACGAAATTGATTCACCAAAGCCACCAGACTCCACATAAATATTCTTCTATGCCATTTCTTCCCAGATGCTCTTAGAAACAAATGTCTATACATTTACATATAACATGTCAAACTGGATAAATATGAATGACAAAATAGGCCTAGTTTGATCTGGTTTTCTATGTGTAAGAAACATAAATTGCCTAGTACCTTATACAACCCTGCATTGAAGTGGCATGAAGTGGAACAGAAGCCATTATCTATGCACTCGGAAGTTGACATAGTAATAGTAAGCTTCATCATAATCAGGCGGCTACTGAAAACAATTCAAATATGAGGAAAATATGATTATTGCTATGTAGTGACTGTTGTATGTTATTACAGCCTATGACCAGTAGAGGGCTTCAATGTATTTGGCTTAACAAATTTGAGAGCAGTATGCAGCAGTAGACCATAGAGTAAATACCCCAGGTTGGTCATGTTGTAATGTGCCAAAGTTTTTCCTGCTATGAAGCCAGCTCAACTGATGATAAAGTGTCTGCTTCTATTAATTGATATCTGAAAATATCACACACGGCAACAAGGGTGGGATCACACCTGTAACAGCAGCACCGTACCACCCCTCATTGAACGGCCTGGCCCAAAGAGCTGTACAAACTTTTAAGACCTCGTGAAAAGAATGATACACTGGAGAAAATGCTAGACAGAACTTTATTCAGCTACTGCATCACTCCACAGTCAACAACTGGACTGTCACCTTCTGAGATGATGATGGGTAGGAAGTTGAGATGTACACTTGAATTCATAATACCTAAAAACAAAGTTATATTTATATATTTATTTGTATAGCACATTTCCAAGGCCGAGGCCTACCAAAGTACTTCACAGTAAAAAAGAACAAAAAAAATAAAATATGAAACAGATACAATAGAAGACACAACAAATAACAAATACCAGGAGGATAGAATACAACATTCATCAAGGCGACTCCCCTGAGCCAAACGCTATTTCAAATAAATAAGTCTTCAGCAATGATTTAAAAGTGGACAAGCTTCTAGCAGTCCGCACAGCTACAGGCAATGAGTTCCACAGAGTTGGAGCAGCCACTGAAAAGGCTCAATCACCTCTGGATCTCAGTTTCGATCTAGGAACCTCTAGGACCATCAGACTGGCTGAACGGAGGTCTCTGGAGGGCCTACGCAGCCTGACAAGGTCCACAAGGTACTCTGGGGCAAGCCCATTGATACATTTAACCCTTGTGTTGTCCTCGGGTCAAATTGACCCGTTTTCCTATATCAATGTTCTTTTTAATTACCCAAAATAACATGATTGATTCCACATGCTCTTTGGGGTGATTTTGGGGCGTCTTATTCAATTTTATAGCATTTGAAAAATGTGTTTTTGAAATAGTATTGAGTAAAAGTTGGCATATTCCAGTCTGTTCCTAATTTCTGCTTTTCTAACTCAAACATTAGGTATAATTTCCCATAAATTAGGTTAATTGACCATAAATTCCTAAAATAACTGTAAAACTAAAGTAACAAAAAAAGAAAAAAGTAACAAACATGGGAAAAAAGCATCCAAAGTGTAGAAAAAGTTAAAAATATCGATAAAAGCGCCAACAAAATTGTCGATTTTCAAGTTTGACGGGAAGACAACACAAGGGTTAAAGGCAAATAAAATAACCTTAAAATCAATCCGATACTTTACCGGAAGCCAGTGAAGCAATGAGAGCACTGGAGTAATGTGCTCCCGCTTCTTCCTGCCACTTAAAAGACGAACTGCTGCATTCTGTACGAGCTGCAGACGATAAAGCTCAGACTTCCCAATGCCTGTATACAAGGAATTACAGTAATCCAGGCGAGAGGTAATTAAAACATGAATGACTTTTTCTAGGTCAGCCTGTGTCAGATACGGTTTGACTTTAGCTATCAGTCTAAGCTGAAAAAAGCTAGCCTTAACCACAGCACTGACCTGCTTATCTAGTTTAAAAGCACTATAAACAATCACTCCAAGATTCCTGGCATGGGATCTTAAGTGAGGTGCTAGTTGCCCAAGGGAGCTGGTAAGAACCTGAACCAACTCTGGACGCCCAAACAAGACAACCTCCGTTTTGTTCTCATTAAGTTTTAAAAAGTTTAGGTCCATTCAAGTCTTAATATCGCTCATGCAGTTTATCACGGCCTGCAAAGATTCTTTAGCTGGAACCTTTAGCGGTAGATACACCTGCACGTCATCAGCGAAGCAGTGGAAGGAGATGCCATGTTTCCTGAAAATAGATCCCAATGGTAGCCTATACAGGGAGAATAGCAGTGGACCCAAAACTGACCCTCTGTCCCATTTGTACTCAAATTGATCTGTCTGTTAAATACGACTCAAACCACTTAAGAACAGTGCCTTTTAAGCCAACACAGTGCTCTAAACGCCACAGAAGAATTTTATGATCAACTGTGTCGAAGGCTGCAGTCAAATCAAGCAGAATTAAAATGGCACAATTGCCAGCATCAAGGTGTACGAACAGATCATTAAAGACTTTTAATAGAGCAGTCTCCGTACTTTGACGAGACCTAAAACCTGACTGAAACTGTTCACAAACATCAACTGTTTTCAGAAATTATTGGATCTGAATTAACACAGACCTTTCTAGAACCTTTGAAATAAAAGGGAGCTTAGAAATGGGTCTAAAATTAGACAAATCCATAGGGGCTAAGTTCTTCTTCAGAAGAAGAGGCTGAACTATGGCTCACTAAAAGCTCACTGTGACAGACATGCCAGAGAACGCAACTTTGTGGCAAGAGACCATGTCTATACCAAGACATGGACAAAAACTATGGATGTGGGCATTAATGGATAACAGGGATGATTAAGGACATTACAGGGCCAGATTCCTACACAGTGTTGCAGGGAAATGGTAAAGTGTTGAAGCGACATGCAGATCAACGATTCAGCAGGCAAAACCAAGATGTGCCAGTCCTGACACCAGAGTTGATAAAGAGTGTGCTGTAGCACCACCAACTGGTGATCACAAGGGCTCAAAGTAAACTTCAAAGTAACTTTGGGGTCAACACTGTAAAACTAATGGACATAGCATCCGGTTCGGCGAAGTGAGTCAAATGGTGCCTTAAACCTGCATTCTATCCAAATTCCAGCAGGGGACGATACATATGGTTGCAAAAAGGAGGTTGGTTTCTATAGAAGTTTATGGCTTCTCACTTGATTTATTACCTCAGTAAACATTTTAATGAAGATCTTATGGTCTTGATTGCTAGTTTTAAGTATGTTACAATAGAGAATGATGTTCGTTTTTTTTTTTATTATTGTCATTGATTTTATAATAGACGATAAAGATAGATAGATAGATAGATAGATAGATAGATAGATAGATAGATAGATAGATAGATAGATAGATAGATAGATAGATAGATAGATAAAAAACCTTATTGTCCACTGAATTAACATACACTGGAAATTCATCTTTGGCACTCTGCTGGTGTCCAGCAAACAATGTGGGCTTTGTAGATCACTGGCAGTCTTTTTGGGGAAGACCTAATCTGATTCAGAGAGACGTCATTCACTTGGGATGAAGCAGCTCTCATTTCTAGAAATCTGGACAAGTTTATTAGTGGATCTAATCCTTGACAATCCAGAGTTGGGACCAGGAAACAGAGTTGCAGTCTCATACACTTCTCTGCCCTTCTATTTCAGCAGTTACCCACCTAAAACCCTATGCACTGGTCTAATACACTTCTCTGCTCCTCCATTTCAGGAGTTACCTAGTCAAAACCCCATAGTGACGGTGTCTGCCCCCTGACCATCAAAATTATTTAAATCAAAGGTAAACAGAAGAGGAGCTGTGCATAAAAACCACAAGTGCAATAGTGCAAAAGAATAGGATAATTAAATGTGGACTCTTAAACATCAGATCTCTCTTCTAAAGGTGCACTAGTAAATTAATTAATACCAGATTATAATATTGATCTATTTTGTCTTACTAAAACCTGGCTGGGTGATGGATGAATGAATGAATCCACCCTCCCAGTCATATTAATACTCACCTTCCTCAAGGCACAGGCCAAGGAGGTGGAGTTGCAGCTATCTTCGATTCTAGTCTACTAATCAGCTCTATACCTAAACTAAATTATATGAAAGTCTTGTTCTTAGTCTTTCACACCCAAGTTGGAAATCACTGCAGCCAGTTCTATTTGTTATAGTGTACTGAGCACCTGGTCCATACTCTGAATTCCTATCTAGATTTGCAGAGTTTTTCTCAACTTTAGTCCTTAAAACAGACAAAGTTATTATTGTAGGGGATTTTAATATTCATGTGGACGATGAGAATGATAGCCTTAGTACTGTGTTTATCTCTCTATTAGATTCTATTGGCTTCTCTTAAACTCACTGCTTTAACCACACCCTCAACCTTGTTCTGGTATATGGTGTTGAAATTGAACATTTAATAGTGTTCCTACAGAATCCCTTTTTATCTGACCACTGTTTGATAACTTTTGAGTTAATACTTCTGAACTACACGCCATTAGGCAAAAACTTCTATACAAGATTTCTATCTGGTGCTGTAGCTAAATTTAAGGATGTGATTCCATTAGCTTTTAATTAATTATCAAGTCACAAAGTAGCGGAGGACTCTTAAGCTAATTTCAGTCCCTCCCAAATTGATTATTTTGTTGATAGTGCTGCAGGCTCGCTGCGAATGAAACTCAACTCTGTTGCCCCTCTAAAAATAAACTTGAGAAGATTTGATGTTTCACAAAACTGGAAAATTCTCGATTAATTTGGCAAGATAGTCTTAAAGCTTATAGGAAGGCTTTCCATAGTGCCAGAGCAGCGTACTACTCATCATTAATAGAGCAAAATAGGAACAACCCCAGGTTTCTTTTCAGCACTGTAGTCAGGGTGGCGGAAGGTCACCGCTCTATTGAGCCAAGTATTCCCATAGCTCCTAGTAGTAACGACTTAATCTGTGCAGACCAGCTGGCACCCATCTTCACTGAGATCTTAAACAGATCTCTGGAGCTATCTGAAGTTCCCTCCTGCTTCAAATGCTCCACAATCATCCCAGTCCCCAAAAAACCCTCCATCTCTGGACTAAATGACTTCAGGCCTGTCGCCCTGACATCTGTTGTCATAAAGTCGTTTGAAAGACTGGTGTTGGCCCACCTGAAGGTTTGGCCAACACCTGCAGTTTGCTTACAGGGCTAACAGGTCTGTGGATGATGCAGTCAACTTGGGACTGCATTACATCCTGCAACACCTCGATTCTCCAGGGGCTCATGCAAGGATCCTGTTCGTGGACTTCAGCTCAGCATTCAACACCATCATCCCGGACATCCTCAGCACCAAACTCACCCAGCTCACTGTGCCAGCCTACACCTGTCAGTGGATCACAAACTTCCTGACTGACAGGAGTCAGCAGGTGAGGCTGGGGAACATCACATCCAGCATACGGACTATCAGCATTGGCGCCCCCCAAGGGTGTGTGCTCTCCCCGCTGCTTTTCTCCCTCTACACCAATGACTGCACCTCAGGAGACCCATCTGTTAAACTCCTGAAGTTTGCTGACAACACAACGGTCATCTGCCTTATCCGGGACGGTGATGAGTTGGCCTACAGACGGGAGGTGGATCAGCTGGCTCTCTGGTGCAGTCAGAACAACCTTGAGCTCAAAACTGTGGCGATGATCGTGGACTTCAGGAAGAGACCCCCCACTCTTCCCCCCATCACCATACTCAAAAGCCCTGTGTTGCTGTGGAATCCTTCAGGTTTCTGGGATCCACTATATCCCAGGACCTGAAGTGGGAGCCCAACATAGGCATCATCATCAGAAAGGCCCAGCAGAGGCTGTACTTCCTGTGCCAGATCAGGAAGCTCAACCTGCCTAAGGAGCTGCTGGTCCACTTCTACACTGCCATCGTCCAGTCTGTCCTCTGCCCGTCCATCACTGTCTGGATTGGATCAGCCACCAAAAAGGACTGGAGCAGACTACAATGGACAGTTAGGTCTGCAGAAAAGATCATTGGTGCCAACCTGCCCTCCGTCCCCCAGACACAACCTGTTTCAGCTTCTCCCCTCTGGTAGGCGCTACAGAGCACTGTATCTCCAAACAGCACCTGTTTACTGGTTCAACTATAATTCCACTTATTTAATATTATTCATCATTCTCATATCTCACTTATTATTTATTATTTACTCATTCCCATTCTCATATCTCACTTATTATTTGAAGTTTATTCATCATTCTCATTTCCTATTTCAGAACTGTTCATAATGTTCATACTGTTCATACATACCTGTCTTGGCAGGTAGTAGGTTCGACAGGTTTATTATGCAAAGCCCAAGACACAACAGGAGTACAGGGAGCCAGGGAAAAACAAAAAGCTGGAGCACAAGGGCTGGAAAACTCACAGGAAAAGTCCAAGGGAAAAAAACGGACATCCAGGGAAAAACAGTACACAGGGAAAAGGTAAGGAACACAGAGCACGACAACGAGGCAAGGGCAAACAGGCAAAACATCGGCAAACTGGGAAAACAGGCAAAAGGATCTGACACAAGACAAGGGAAGCACAAGGTGATTAGGAAACAAGAGGCAGGTGACAAAAGGGCAGGGGCTCAGGTGGAAGACATCAGGTAATCACAGGAGCGGGAAGACACAGGAAGTAAATCTAATGCAAGACGAGACAAAAACCAGACTTCAAAGTAAAACAGGAAACAGAACATACAGACACTGAGGGGAACACAAGACCAGACCAACCACATGAGACAGGGGGGAACACTGAGACAAACATCAGGAGGGCCAAGAGGGAAAAATAATCACAACAAAAACCCCAAACCACAACACCAAAATACTTTTTATCCCAGTACCTTTGCACTATGTTCCACATTTAAATAATGTTTATTGAACTCTTCATTGCACTCATGCCTCTATATTGTTTTTGTTTAGAGTATGTATATATTAGTGTGTATATATTGTTTGGTTGTTTTGTACGTGTAAGCACATTGTGAGCAACTATGCTCCAAAGAATACCTGGCAAATAAAGCTGATTCTGATTCTTTATGAGCTTCTTTAATGATAAAATTATAACTATTAGAAACAATATTCACCAAGACCTGCCTTTAACTGGCACCAACTTATCTCTAAACTCAGGAACCTTAGAAACAGCTGTAAAATCAGATATAAGTTTAGACTACTTTGCTTCATTCAGTCTTTATCAACTATTTTTACTATTTTTATATAACTATTTCATCCAAACCATCAACCTGCCTCTTGGACCCCATCCCGACTAGGCTACTTAAAGAAGTTTTACCCTTAGTCAACACTTCTCTACTAGATATTACCAATCTGTCGTTATTAACAGGCTATGTACCACAGCACTTTAAAGTAGCTGTAATTAAACCTCTTCTGAAAAAGCCCAACTTTGATCCAGATGTTTTAGCCAACTATAGACATATATCTAACCTTCCATTTCTCTCTAAGATTCTTGAGAAAGCAGTCGTCAAACAGCTGTGTGACTTTCTGCATAGCAACAGCTTATTTGAGGATTTTCAGTCAGGATTTAGAGTTCATCATAGCACAGAGACATCACTTGTGAAAATTACTAATGACCTCCTTATTGCATCAGACAAAGAACTTATCTCTGTACTGGTGTTATTAGATTTTAGATTATTTAGATTATTAGTGAAACCATTGACCATCATATCCTATTACAGAGACTGGAACATTTAATTGGCATTAAAGGAGCTGCTCTAAGCTGGTTTAAGTCTTATTTATCAGATCAATCTCAGTTTGTACATGTTAATGATGAATCCTCCATGCACGCCAAAGTTAGTCATGGAGTCCCACAAGGATCTGTGCTCGGTCCAATCCTGTTCACTTTATATATGCTTCCATTAGGCAATATTATCAGGAAACACTCCATAAACTTTCATTGTTATGCAGATGATACTCAATTATATCTATCGATCACGCCGGATGAAACTAATCAGTTAGCTAAACTTAAAATGTTTCTTCAGGATGTTAAAATCTGGATACCTGTAATTTTCTATAATGTTAAACTCAGATAAAACTGAAGTTATTATTCTAGGGCCCAAGCACCTTTATCCAAAGAGATAGTTACTCTGGATGGCATCACCCTGGCCTCCAGCACCACTGTGAGGAATCTTGGAGTTATCTTTGATCAGGACATGTTGTTTAATTCTCACATAAAGCAAATTTCAAGGATTGCCTTTTTTCACCTTCGTAATATTGCAAAAATCAGGAATATCCTGTCTAAAAATGATGCAGAAAAACTAGTCCATGCATTTGTTACTTCTAGGCTGGATTACTGCAATTCTTTATTATCTTCTTTATTCAGAAGATAATAATTTAGGCTGCTTGAAAACAAAATATATATAAAGACTCTTTAGCTGATTCAGAATGCTGCAGCACTGACAGGAACCAGGAAAAGAGATCACATCTCTCCTGTTTTAGCTTCTCTGCATTGGCTTCCTGTAAAATCCAGAATATAATTTAAAATCCTTCTTCTCACCTACAAAGCTCTTCATGGTCAGGCACCATCTTATCTTAAAGAGCTCATAATACCTTACTACCCCATCAGAGTGCTGCGCTCCCAGAATGCAGGGTTACTTGTGGTTCCTAGAGTCTCTAAAAGTAGAATGGGAGCCAGAGCGTTCAGCTATCAGGCTCCTCTCCTGTGGAACCAGGTTCCAGTTTGGCTTCAGGAGGCAGACACCGTCTCCACATTTAAGAGTAGGCTTAAGACTTTCCTCTTTGATAAAGCTTATAGTTAGGGCTGGCTCAGGAGAGTCCTGAACCATTCCTTAGTTCTGCTGCTATAGGCCTAGACTGCCAGGGAACTTCCCATGATGCATTGAGCACTTCTCTCCTCCTTCTCTCCATCTGTATGCAATTTCATCCCATTAATGCATGTTACTAACTCGACTTCTTCCCTTTCCCGGAGTCTTGTGCTCTCTCGCCCCTCTCCTCTCACCTCCTATCGCTTCCTGCAGGTGTTTCTGGCTCTGGATCTGTGGAGTCTGGATCTGTGGTCACCTGCTGCCTCCATGTTCCTGCTCAACACCCTCTGCTACACTTCTCAATGTCTCTCTCTCTCTCCCCCAACAGGTTGAGACAAATGACTGCCCACCCTGAGCCATGGTTCTGCTCGAGGTTTCTGCCTCTTAAAGGAAGTTTTTCCTTGCCTCTGTCGCCTAGTACTTTCTCTTGGTGGGAATTGTTGGGTTTCTGTAAATAACATCACAGAGGACGGTCTAGACATGCTCTTTTATGAAAACCGCAATGAGATAACTGTTGTTGTGATTTATTTATATAAATACAATTGAATTTAATTAATTTTCTCTTCCCTAATGAAGGCCAAAGCCAAGAAAGAGTCTGAATATGTACTTGATGTACTTGTATGTACTTGATGACAGTCTAAATAGGGAAATTAAGAAAAGCCAGCTTGACACACACTTACGATTTTGGATACCCAAATAAATTCAAGGTACCCAACATCATTTTTCATGGGCCATCACACTGCAGAACAAATGCATGAGAAGGTGAAAAAGTGTGTTTGGAGATAGGCTTCCCGAACCTGATTCAGCTGTCGATGGATGGCCCAAATGTGAATTTGAAGCTCTTTTCACTGGCCCAGCAGAACATTGACAAACAAACAGCTGAGATGATTGTGCAAGATGCCTTTTTCCCAGCAAAACTGAATTTCTTTCTAATGGTAGCTAGGGAAGTCACACCATTTTTTCAGAAGGACAAACCCATGCTGCTGTTTATGCGCGGTGATCTCACAAATATGCTGAGGAGTCTAATGGAGAAGTTTGTCAAGCCCAGTGTCATGGAGGATGCAACCACCCCTGTAAAACGTCTTTTAGTTGACTATTCTAACTCAGTCAACCACATAGCTGTCACCAAACTGAGAGTCGGATTTGTCAAAGAGCGAGCCCTAGAAGAGCACATGAAAAAAATCCTCTGAGAAGCTGAGGCTGGAGCTCAGACAGAACTGCAAGCTGTTTTTACTGAAGATGGTGTTCAGACTTTTGAAAAGGCACCACTTAAATATCCACTTGTTAGAGGCCTGTCTGTCCTTGAGCCAAGGGCGCTCCTCAAAAGCAAGGAGACAAGTGTCCGAAAACTCAGCACTGTTCAGCACCCCTCGTAGAATATGGCCGCATTGAAGAACAAAGCTGTGATAACATTCTGAGGGAGTTTGGCCACTTTCACGACCACAATCTGATGTGTGCATCGGGTTCATTCAGGAATTTCAACCCACAGATGGAAAGGTTGGATGAATTCTACCATGAACAAGGCAGAGTTTCGCCATCTCTCGGAGGTAGTAAACTTCGTCCTGGTCCTCTCTTATGATCAAGCCTCTGTTGAGAAAGGATTTTCAGTTAACAAAGAGGTGATGGTGGAGAACCTGAAAGAGCATTCTCTGATTGCTCAGTGGATCATTCATGACCATGTGAACTATATTGGAGGGCTGCTCAACATAGTCTACACAAAGGAGCTACTCCTCTCTGCAGCTGCTGCCAGGCTGTAATACCACAACTATCTAGATGATCAAAAATGTCAAAAACAAGATGATCAGACTGCTCATAAGAGGAAGAGAGTAATGGAGGAGATAGCTGAGATCAAGGCCAAAAAATGAGGATGGCGGAGGACATAAGGGTCCTCCTGAAATCTGCAGATAGTTATGCAGAGAAATCTGAATCGGTTGGAAAACTCAGCTTCATCTTGAAATCGAATAGTCTTTGCAGAGCTGTAAAAGAAAAACAACAAAAGTTTGGTGGCTGTAGAAAAACAGCTAACGACAAGCTGAAGGAGCACAAAGACATTCCTTCATAAATCCTTAATGTACTTCATGGCCTTAATGGCCGTATAATGTTATGTGTTTAGTGCCATGCTAGCAGGCAGCTAGGCTAGCATTATAACGTTTGTCTCTGAAGTAAAGGCTGGACTACAACGCAGCTTTTTGTGAACAGTGTTTTCTGTTGGAGATGGTAAGTCCCTTTGGGGTGGACTTTGGGCTTTTCACTTTGTAAACCTAATTTATAATGTGCACACAAAGATATATAACATAATAAAGGAAAGGAAAAAAGCCATACAGCATCATAATAACACTTTAAGTTGATTGTTTTTAGTTTTTTTAGTATTTTGTGTTGTTTGGAGTATTTTCTTGTTGTTTGTTTTTGTGGATAAAGTCCACTGAAGTCAACTTTAAGTTGATTTGTTTACATTTACACATCTTGTTGAGTTGAGAATTGTTAAAACATAGGTCAATGAGCTGAATCTGATTGTCTAGCTCAAAGACGAATTAATGCATTTTTTATATTTTCAATAAATGAAGTTAAACTAAAGTAGGATGACCATATTTTGATTTCCAAAAACGAGGACACCCACTTTATTATGCCTCAATGGTATAAAAAATAACTTAATAATGGTATAAAAAAAACTATTATACTATCTGGGTGAACCTTTCCAAACTGATAACGAGTGTTGATATCTCCTGATCCTTTGTCTATGTCCTCCTGTGTCTCCTTCCGAGCCCGCGGCCTGAGTTCCTCCTGGGTCCCCTCTCTGTTCTCCTCTCCTGGTCACATAGCCCTCGCCTGCCCTTCGGTCCTCCGCGTACCGATGTCCACCTCCCTGCTCCCACTCCCTACCTTCCCTTTTCTCAATAAATACCTTCTCGTGAGCCGTCCATTTGAGACGTAACACAGAAACCTCGGACAGACCCAGGCTCTTGGTAGGCGGTGTCTGACAACCGGTTGGGGTTAGAATGAAGAGTGGCAATAACAGTCACAAAAAATAGTAGTTCATGGCATAGCAGGGCACTGTGCGGCATTACAAGGCACAGCAGGACGTAGCAGGGCACAGCAGAGCGTAGCAGGATGTAACAGGGCATCGCAGGACGTGTAGCGGGACCATGGCGACAGCTCTTTAGTCTTTACTCTTAGTAAACACAATGTTTATTCAGTTCAAACTTTTATTGAGTGCACAGCTAGCTTAGACACACATGTCCGCCATCAACCGCACAACCAACTAACTCCCTACACGCATGCGCTAGTCTGCACACACAGGGAAAAACCTTTTGTCGTAGTGAACAGTGTTGAGGGGAAATAACATGTTAACAGCTGCTACCATGATTTTGGAGCCTCCCTGATCCAAGGAAACATGCTGGGCAAAAAAGAACATAAGGACTCCGGGGAATGACTCCCCAGAGCTAAGTTAGTAACAAGCATTTCTGGGACATGGATGCGCCCGGTCAGTGCTTTATCCATTTCCAATTTTTCCCCCAGGATGCGAGATATGTAGCTGAAAGGCCTCTCTCCCTTTCTTCGCACCAATTATTCGCAAATTGCAACAATGTGATCTGTTCTCAAGGTCTTCATTACGTGCTTTAAGTATAGCTATGTCTTTTTTCATAGTAGCCACCTCAAGCTCAAGTGTGCTGACTGTTGTAGACTGCTGGTTAGCGGCATTTTCAAGCCGTATACTGTTGCTCCAACACTTCAATTCTGCTATTAGCATTACCCCTGTTAGTTTACAGCTCTTCCCGAAGTTGGTCTACCTGTCTCCTAATGTCTGCTTTTTGACCCTCTTTCAGGGAAGCAATTGCTTGAAGTATCGGTTCTTGCTGTTCCAAAGCCACAGCCAATGCTGCAACCTAAATGCTAGCGTGAGAGGAGCTAGCTAAAGTTTGTTTAGCAGGTCCACGATTACCAGGCATAGTTAAATTATAGGCTACTATGAATGACAATATAGCAGTAGTTCAGATTACATTGTCTATCCACAATTAGTTACAGCATATGCTACTCTATTTTGTGAACTTGAATAGATAATTCTCAACTGTAGCAAGATGGCGCTGCAACCGGAAGCCTGTTTTTGCTTTTAGATCAACAAATAATAACCCAAAGTGATTGTCTTGCTCGGACTCAAATCTCTTTGGACTCGGTCTTGACTTGGTCAAGACTAGTCCTGGTCTTGGACTTGTTTTGGACTCTACAAAGGTTGTCTTGACTACAGCCCTGCTCTCTTGGTTCCACACAGCTGTCTGCAATGATCTAGACTGTGGCTGGGTGGAAAAACACATTGTAATAGTGAGAAATGTATCATAGTGTAGGCTATTGAGAAATACAAAATGAACTCTTCTAATAATGTATGATTCCCTTAGCTTAATTATACAAAAAGTTTGTTTAACATTAAATTACAATAGAAAAGTAACTATTCTGGGGCATTGTGTAGGTGGAGTCTCCTAAATATTTGAGGCACACATATAGTTAATTATTAACACACAATATTGTTGACCTGTACTTCATTTAACTGGAAGAATAATACACATTAATAACTGTTCTGTGGTGTAACATTAACTTAGTTAAGAAAAAGCAAATTTCCAACTGCTGGCTATTGAACAGCATGTCAAGGGAAAATGCGGCTAATATTTCTATGATAAAACGTTATTGTTCTTATCGTTATTATGGTTACCAAAGTCTAACCTGCATTATACAGTTTCAAATAGTTAGATAACATTAATTAACAGCAGTGGCAATCCTCGGTTTTCTGGCTAATGTTAGACAGTTTACCCGATAACATCAGATACATATACTTTACAGTATTACTCCTCTTTTAAGTAATAAAACTGTGGACCTTGATTTATGTAGCCAAGCTAACTTTGTTAGCAGCAGCTGGTGGTGGGTGTATACAGCGTTCATAGCTTCAGTCAGTCACCTCCCTCACTAAAACCACTCTCTTGTCTAAAAATCGTCACATCCGTTTATAATGTAACCAAGATGACAGTGCCAGTAACGGCAAACTTGACGACTCAGAGCAGAAACCGCACAAACCAATGGGTCACGTCACTCATGGTCTGTCCAATAATATTAACAGTCTATTGTTGAAATTCAGGAAATTTTGAGCATCAAACTTTCATTTCCTGCATGAGTTTTTCTGCAGCAATTTGTGCCTTTTCTGCATCAAGTTATGGTGCAAATTATTATTACCTGTTCACCCTGCTTCTCTCTCTGTGCTCTTGCCTGCGCCGCTGATACCTTCACATTCTTAAATCTGATATAAATATAACATACAGCTTAGACGTTTTTTTTTTCATGTAATGAGCCAAAGTGTTTTCTGCAAAAAAGACTGTAGATGAAGTGTCTGCATCTATTAAATTATATCTGAAAATATCACAATTATGTTGAGCATTTTGAGCTGACTTTTACTTTGAATGTATCAGAGATTGTACCGTAAAATCACTTGAAATTTGACATGGACAGTCAGAGTCATCCTGAACATGAATCATTAAACTTTCTTATAACCGATGAAGGATTTCTTTAAATGACATTTCAAATATGAGGGAAATATGAATATGTTACAAGACTACAAAAACTGGCAGTCTTTTGTAGGGGCTTAATGCATTGACTGTATTAGACTGTTATGTATATATTTATGGTCTATGTATTGAACCTAAAACATCTCGATCGCCCCCTGGTGGCTGTCTGGGACTTAATGGGTCATAAATTCCACCCTCTACATTTTGGTAGATGGGGCATGGACCCATAGACAGTTAATGCATGGACCAAACTATAAAATGAAAGTAGGCTACACGTCAATAAATCTTTCCCAAAGAAGGCTTCTGGCATTTTAGGTTTTACAGCAGACTGTGGTAGATAGTGACACAGTGATTAAGCAGGTTCTCGCTGACCTCTGAAGGAGAAGAAACATGAACAAACTGAACTTTTGAACTGACGGATTCTATGCACTATCATGTCTTTGCACGTTATGCACGGGTTTGCACTTTGGTATGAAATGTATTGTATTTATAAAATGTTAATGTATAACTTCAACAAAGTTCTTAATTTAAAAAAAAATAGACTGATCAGCACATAGACATTTATATGTCTATGGATCAGCACCCAGTAGATGGCGGTGACGCACCTTTAGATTTGTCTTATGTTGGAGACTTGTAGAAGAAGAAACTTATAAGGAAGTAGCATATAACGGTAGTAGTCTAGTTAACCTAGATAAAGTATGGAGAACGCAGAGTTAACTTTTACTTTGGCCTATATAGTGTTCTCTCTCTGTTTCGTGTCTACGCCCAATGAGTTCCGTTCGGCCGGTTTAACCATCCAGAATTTGTTTTCGTCCTGGCTGGGTAGTGAGGATGTGGGCTTCATCCAGTACCACGTCAGAAGGACCACCATTACCGTACTGGTCCACTCTGCACTGCCTTTAGGTAAAATATAACAGATATAACGAAGGACAGGGTAATAACAAAAGTGAATATTTGTCATATATAACCGAGACCAAGCTGAAAAATACTGAATAAGTTCATGCTAGCTAGCGCACACAGTTTACCAGCAATAGCTGCTATGGTGGATAATAAATTGTTAACTAATTTGTTAGAAGGTGTCGTTTTCGTTAAGTTCTATTTTAGATTTTGGCAACGGTTTACGAACTTTGTTTAACACACGTTCTGCTAGCAGCTTAATGTCTCAGTCGGTGTGTTTACATGCAGAGCAGTATAGGCTCAGACCATACCCCGGTTACTATGTTTCAACGTCCAGTCAGGCCTGCTTTTACAAACAGATAATATTGATCATATAATTTCTTTGGGAAAAGCAAATGCATCTGTCTATTTTTGAACGTGTAAGTCAGCCATTCACATGTCTTCACTTCCCACACAGGGCAATAAAAACATATTTTTGTAGAAATATATAGTTTAAGTGTTTCTGAACATCAGTGACATTCAAAACTGTGATAACTGAAACAGATATACAACACACCATGCAGTGTATTCAAATATTCATTGCAAACAGACTTAAGTATGTTCCCTCGGATCAGGGAGGCTCCATCATCATGGTAGCAGCTGTAGCCATGGTCCCGCTACACGTCCTGCGATGCCGTGTTCATCCTGCTACGTCCTGCTGTGCCCTGCTACGTCCTGCTGTGCCTTGTAATGCCGCACAATTCCCTGCTAAGCCATGAACTACTACAAAGAACTACTACAAACTGTTATTTTTTCTGTGGCTGTTATTGCCACTCTTCATTCTAACCCCAACCGGTCGTCAGACACCGCCCACCACGAGCCTGGGTCTGTCCGAGGTTTCTTCCTAAAAGGAAGTTTTTCCTCGCCACTGTCGCACTGTTGCTTGCTCTGGAGGGAACTACTAGAACTGTTGGGTCCTTGTAAATTCTGGAGTGTAGTCTAGACCTACTCTATCTGGTCTAGACCTACTCTATCTGTAAAGTGTCTTGAGATAACTCTTGTTATGAATTGATACTATAAATAAAATTGAATTGAAAAATTGAAAGTATTACACAGATAAGAACTTGCTCAAGAGCCCTTGGCAGGGCCCAGGAGGTGAACTGGCACCTCTCCAGCTACCAGTCCACCATCATACTTTGTACCCTTTGGTTCTCAACCCAACTCCCTACGGACTGAGTTACCGCCACCCCCAATGTACATGACATGCATATGAAAACCCACGCAATCAACATACACACACTTGCAGACGGCATCTTAGAAGTTTGTGATCAATACTGTATAGTGAGGTAACCGTAACCAAGTGGTGTCTCATTTCATAGGGGTATGTTTTCACCCCTAGACCTTACCACTTGACAGATAAATGGGATTCAGCCTTAGTGTGGATGTAAATTGAAGCTGAGAGTCAAACCCTTATCCATATAGTTATAATAACTTTAAAAATGCAGTGTGCAGAAGAACACAAGAAATCAGTGAATGTTCTCACGGGCTGCATTGTACATTTTTGTTTTTGTATGGTGCAGGATGGTGTCAGTAGGTGGTGTGTAACATGGGATGTAGTGGATGTGATTTGTTTCTTAAGGGGACGTTTGGTGCTGTGCGTTTTGCGTATGTCCAATTTTTTTCTTTTTTGTTCACTTCAGGTTACTACATGGGGATGTGTATTGCTGCTCCAGAAAAAACCTAGGAAATATTCACCAGGTCAGCCTGTCTCTCTCTGCAGTCTGCAGATTTATAAACACACTTGGTGTCACTCTATACACAAGAAGTATTTTATTTCCCATTCAGTGGGTACATTTTGAAATAAGGTAATTGATGATATTGTGAACCTGCATTTCCCCCTTAAGTAGGTTAGGGCAATTCCCAGTAGGATGTACAAAACTGCTTTTGTCTTCAGATGCAGTCTTTCAGCTGATGCTTATTGTGAGGACTTGAGGTGAACTCCTAAATAATTATATATTTTTTAAAATACGTAAAATCAGGCTAGCAAAAGAAAAAAGAAAGACAATGTTTATACGAATATAACTACACAGGTTCAGAATGAGCAGCTACATCACAATACTGGGCACTACAGTGCAGAGTGAAGAAATAGCATCAGTGACTGGTCTGAATCACGGCTAAACCTGTTTTTGTTAATTGGCATCAAACTTCTCCAGAAAGCACATAACTATTTTTAGTTTATCCTCCTCGGTTGAAGTAACACATCACTTGCCATATTTTGACCAGGTTTTGTCAGTTATGACTTAAATTAAATTAAAAACTTGATGCATTGAGTGTAACTAAGTCACTCCCCTCTGGTGCCAAATAAAACTACAAACTGTCAACACCTGTAGTTATAATCTATTTAAATCATAAATTCGTATTTATTTATTTATTGATATTCCTTTGTGACAGTATTTTGATTTTTCAAAATGATATCTCATCCCACTCCAAACAAAAGTTAGGTATTTTGTGATACAATGCTTGAAGAGATTTTTTTATTTAAATTTCTGCCTTGGCAATTAAAAATAAAATCTTTGACTTTCTGATGAAGTGTGGAGCATCTCCATGTTCTCCATGCTACCTTGTTGGCAGTAGTTATAAAATGTTAGTCACAACTGTGTTATTATGTTGTTTCACCAGGTGAGTGACAGCTGGAGAGCATTTCTCCTCTTCTCTATATGCCTTCAGTTGACCAGCTGGATTCTTGTCATCTACTGGTCCCGCCGTCACTGGCACAACCATCCAATTAGCCGGGCCTTGCAGGCCCACATACAGCCTCCTTACTCCAGTTGGGGCTCTGTGGCAACCAGTGTCAACGATGAGTTCAGACGCATAGATAAGTTTGCTACAGGGGCGCCTGGAGCCAGAGTTATTGTTACTGACAGCTGGGTGTTAAAGGTGAGTAAAAAATTAATTTGTGGTTACATTGTTTTGGTGTAAATTAGAGATGTCCCAACTAAGACAATATGTGCTGGCTTACATCTTGATATGGCCCAAGAGTTTTTTTAAAGGTTACATGACATGGTGCTCTTTGGATGCTTTTATATAGACCTTAGTGGTCCCCTAATACCATATCTGAAGTATATTTCCCAAAATTCAGCCTTGGTGCAGAATTACAGCCACTAGAGCTTTCCTTAGTATGTGCCATTTCTGAGTCTGTAGCTTTTGAGGAGGAAAGATGGGGGCCAAGGTGGAGGCTCAGGGTGTGGCCTTGACGAACTGCTACTTTGCTCGTTTAAAAGCCATGATGTCTTTCTCATGGGTGGGCTTAATTCTCTGGGCGGGCAAAGCAGAGACAGGGGATGTAACCTCAGATCTGCGCAACTGAGCTTTAATTTTCTCAAAGGCAGAGCAGGATACCCAGGGCGACCATACAAGGACCTGTGGGAACTCATATTAATGTTAAAAAACCTCATAAAGTTTCATGCAATGGGACCTTTAAATAAAACCTATATTAGGCCAGATGGCTATATTAAAATGCAGTTCTTATTGTTAACACTAGATGTCAATATCACCATATGTGTAGTTGCCAGATGCCATCAAGGAAGTCAATCTCCTGTGGGAGAAATTGTGTTGAGTTACAACTCTCTAATAATGACAGGTGAGCAGAATGGAATGATATCCCGTGTGTGTCGCTGTGGAGTCTGGAGGAGAGGCTGTGACAATTAATTGTATTAAACATCAGAAAGCACTCTGCACCACAGCTACCTAGCTGGGTGATGTGATCTTTTCCGATCAGTAGCACTTAATCACCAGTACAACAAGGATTTGCATCTCCATTAAAACAGGGCTACCTACTTGAAGGTGTGTTTTTCTTTTAGTACTTTAGTTTTTATTCAATATTCAGTACATTATTACAACTGATCACAGTCACCTCAATTTGTGAGTAATATATGGAAAAACAAAATCAACATAAAAAAGGGGAAAACTCCTTGAGAAAAGGTGATGATAGCGACAAAAAAATAGAAATAAAATGTATACATTTCAAGTTAATGCTTTAACCACTAATGAGTCCAAGCTATGACTCAATGTCATTATGCTTAATTAAGTAAAGTATCCACTTCTGCCATCTTTTGGTATACAGACCTTCTCTCAAACCTAGCACAAATGTCAACCTTTCCATTCCCTTATTTCTTGTATGAAATGAAACCATTGTTGCCGTTTAGGACAATCAGGCCTATACCAGTTTCTGGTTATCACTTTCCTTGCTGCTATAAGAACCATCTTCAATAGGTACCTGTCCCTCTGTATTGAAATATGATTCAAGTACAAGACAGTGCATGAGAAAGGAGTCTTGTATCCAAGTACTCAAAACTAAATGTATGTCTTCCCAAAATGATTTCAGTTTTTCACAATTCCAAAAAACATGTGTGATGCCCTACTAAGCAGCCAGATTGCCTCCAGCAGGGCTAGTGTGTTGAAGATGTTTTACTGCTAATCTGAGGTATAATTAAAAAAATGCACCAAATTCTTCCAGTTAAACACTTGAAGGTGTGTTTTTAACTGTAACAGGCCTGTCTTTAGTCAATGGTGTTTGAAGGCATCAGTCTAATCCATGGCTGACTAGTGGTCTAAGGAGCTGCTGAAAAACATGAATAAACATTTAATTTCCCATAAATTCTTCACAAACGTCCCCTGATGTTTTGTTATTTAAAAGCTTTAATTTTAAAGCAGCAAAATCAAGGAATGTATCAGCAGGAACTTAACACAAGTTCTATACAGGTTAAAGCAAACATGAAACAGTAAAATAAAGCTTAAGTACAAACAAGGATGCGGCAGAGAAACTAAATTTTAGTTAGAAGCTACAAAAGTAATGAGAGCTTAACACACCGACTTTAAAAAAGTTTTTTTCTCTGGTCTCCTGCAACACACTTGTTTTTGGAGGAGAAGGGGATTTGTTGGGGCCACAGGTCGGCCGTGGTCAGGGAGACGTCAACTGCAACCTGCTTGAAGGCAGGTCGGGCGCACTTTGGCCTGACTCCAGAGATGGCCGTCTCGGCATTGCATAGCTCGGCACATTCGGCACGTTAAACCGCTAGTAGAAATGCTAATAATTATGGTATGGTTTGACTCCCTGCAGCCTAAAGTGCCATATGGTGAAAAACACCATATGAGAGTTAGCCCTGTGATGGAAACTGCACACCCCAAATTAATTGTCACTCTCTCACTTAGTGTAAACTGGGAGAGCTTTTCAGCCTTTTATTGCTTATTGTTTTGGAACACATTTAGCAAGCACTATCAGGCATCATGCTATATTTTAGGTGATAAAATGTAAATAGTAGGCACTGATTTAAAGAGTGCCTAGGGGCGGCTGTGGTAGAGCGGTTGCCTGCCAATCGGAAGGTTGGTAGTTCAATCCCTGGCCGTGCAGTCCCATGTCGAAGTGTCCTTGGGCAAGACCCTGAACCCCGTGTTGCCCCCGATGCTGTGCATCGGAGTGTGAATGTGTGTGCACGTTTATCTGATGAGCAGATGGCACCTTGTACGGCAGCCTCGGCCACAGTGTATGAATGTGTGTGATGGTGAATGGTTCCTGTATGATGTAAAAGCGCTTTGAGTAGTCGTTAAGACTAGAAAAGCGCTATATAAATACAGCACATTTACATTTACATTTACCTTGTACGGCAGCCTCAGCCACAGTGTGTGAATTGTGAATGGTTCCTGTATGATGTAAAAGCGCTTTGAGTAGTCATTAAGACTAGAAAAGCGCTATATAAATACAGCCCATTTACATTTAGGAAGGTGCAGGCCAGTATGGTCTTCAATGCAAGTTTATTCAAACTAAAACCTTTTTACTACTTGCCTTCATCAGGGTAATTGTGTCCTGTTTACTGTGCTCCAATTCTGAAGGTATGCTAAATTGGCAAAAAAAAAATCAGCATTCATCCACATGCCTGACTCTCTTTGTCCTTCTCTAGGTTACCACCTATCATGTCTACATGGCCTTACAGAGTGAATGTCATGTGACAGTCACAGAGTCCAGACAGCACCAGCTGAGTCCAGACTCGGCTTCCCCCACACAGATATTGACCCTGCGTGTGGACAGCATCAACCCTGCTGTCAGAGCCTTTGATATCAGGTGTGTGTGGTGTGGGTGTGTGTGTGTGTGGGTGGACTAAATGGCATGTGCCATGAACAAGCCATCTCACTTTTCCACTGTTTCCAGGCTCAACTCTACAGAGCATGCAGAGCTCAGAGAGAAACTCCATGCACCCATCAGAAACTCTGCCAATGTTGTGATCCACCAAACCATTAGTGAACTCTTCCTTGAAACATTTAGAGCCCAGGTGGACCTCAATCAACCGTACACACTCCCCAGTGGACAGGTACATTACTATTTGTGTATGTTTCATGCAACTGCTAAAATTCTGTCCATATGATCCCAATACAAATTCACAACATTCTCTCTCCATACACAGGAGATGGAGCCCTGTATAGGCTGTATGCAGGTTCCAGCAAGCACCAAGCTGGTCAGACTCTGCCATACAGGTGTGCTTGTGCGCTGTCTATCCCCTACCTTTATTTTGTGTTGTTGTTGTTCATGTTCTTAGCTGTTATGTCTATTTCTGTATGAGTACATTAACAACAAAACTGGAGTCAAATTGTAAGTGCACACATACCTGGCCAATAAAGCCACTTCTGATTCCCACCTTGCTTTGTGTTTTATAGGAGAAGATAATGAGTTGGAGTGCCAGCAGTGTTTCTGCAGACCAATGTGGTGTCTGTCCTGTCTTGGTCGATGGTTTGCCAGCCGTCAAGACCAGCAAAGACCCGAGACCTGGTTGTCTAGCAGAGTCCCCTGCCCCACCTGTAGAGCCAAATTCTGTATACTGGACATCTGCATGGTCCACTGACAAGACCTTTTACGCTCTAAATAATGATAAGGTGTGTTTTTATCCAACATTCAGCAACAAAACTCTAAAGAGAAACAGTGGGCAGGACATTTGACTGAACTTAGTTATGTGCCTGTAGTCTATTCTGTGCTTTCAATAAGGAATGATCATTTACAGTATAGTTTACAGTAATTACAACGCTCTGATATAGTGTAAAATTACATTATCAGTGTGACATATAGATAAGTATAAAAAGCCTGGAGGAAGACTCAGCTCGATTTGTGCCAGTTCTCATTAATATTCAACGGGTTAAGCTGCTTGACTCTCATGGACTAACAGCTAGCCAATGACAGCCAGAATACATGGCTATCAGTGTCCTTTACCCAGTGCAACAGGGCAAGCTTGTGAATAGTAATGACCTCAGGCAACATGACTTCAGACTGACCAGCTTTTGTAATGGGCCTGATTTCTTTGCTTATGTCTTTTCAGTGGCTAGAGCTGACAGAGGAGGTAGCAGTTCATCTTTACATTCACCACATAACACAAACGCATATGAACCATAACATATGTGTGGCAGGGCACCTTTAAATGCCGTCGCCCTTGCAACAAGCCCACTCCTGGACTGACGGCTCCCCTTCATTCTTCCATCCTCATTTGTTTATTTATTTTTACATTTTCGAAACAAAAAGGACACAAAAAGAAAAGAAACATAAATCGCAAGATACCTTAGAGACATACACATTGAAGACAGGCGGGGTGGTACAGATAAAAAACTCATTCATGTAACACAAACACTACACAGTCAAGTTGTTGCTCTATATTGTTCATATATTCTCTAGTAAGAGTCCACAGGGTGCCTAGATCATCATCCCAGTCTACAAGGGTTAAAGCTGCATATGAAGCAAATCCAGAAGCTCCTATAACCAGTTATATTTCTTATAGCAGTGTAATTTGCGAGTTTTCTAATTCATGAGTATTGTTCTCTTTATAAAGAGAAAAGCTAATGCAACTATGCACAGGCATTGCTTGTATATTTTTTAATCTGCTTCCCAATATACATATACAATAGGGCATTTAGGAATATGAACATTCAGAATAATTTAAAAAAAACATATATTACCTCAGTCCAAAATCTCTTTACAAATGGACAGGCCCAAAATAAATAAATAAAGGTACCACACCTACCATGCCAGCACAGTTCCGATGCATTTGTTTTTTAACTAATGTGGTGTAATACATGTAACAAATATAATTATCTGTATAACCTTATACCTTACACAATTGGACATGGATGCTGAACATTTGAATATGGAATCCCACTAATCTGTAGAGAGTGGTAAGCTAATGTCACTTTCCCACTGTTGTTTGATGGAGATTGTGCTGTCAGGAAGGGATAGACGTAGTAACTTGAATATAACTGAGACAGTACCTCGTCTAATAACAGTATGTCTGAGTTTACCATCAACGACACTTTTAGATCCTGGCAGAAGTGCTTTAGAAATAAAGGGTTTTAGAATACATTTGAGCAATAGATATTGTACAAATCATTCAAAATCATACTGTGTTTTAAGCTCTAGAAAAGATGTATCTCCATCCCTTACAACCGTTCCAATCTGAGTGATATTTTTATTTAGTTTCCATGTGCTGTCTATAAATAATCTGGCTATCATTAAACTAACCACCCAGCTTCTTATGTGCTTATCCATCCCGTTTAGGATTGACCCATCTCCCAGAATAAATAATCTTGGGCCGAATAAAGCCTGGGTCCCTGCAATCCGACATAGGGTATCCTGTATCCTGGTCCAGAATTCCTGGACCTTATCCCAATGCTAGGGATAAGGTCACAGAAGAGGTTGTAAGTGTATATTCATATGACAGACCACACAACCTTATAATTATGAGCCTGCTAGGTGGCCAAACAACGAGGAACAGACAAGGATTAGAATACATTACTAAAAATAAATGGAGTCGTGTGAGGAAAATCAGTGGACAGCTAGGTGTGTTGGTAAATGGCAGGCTTTAGCTATTGATGGCTAATGCTGTGTTTGCATTGCTTGCTATCACATATTGGCCTATACCAAAATTTGTATTTGGTCATCTAGTACTGGCTAAGTATTAATACTTACCCATAACAGATACAAAGGCACGAGTATGAACGTGGTTTGCATTGACTCCACACTATGTTCTTATGGTGCTGTACAGTGAGATCTTTTTTTGGCAAACAAAGAGGATTGATTTGTTACAATCAATCATCCAATCACTTTTTATTTGTCACATGAAATCTATTAAATTACAGTGAAGCTCCTTCAACTTGTGTATAATTCATCAAAAACCAAAATGTGGCTGTCCGATTGGAACAGCGAAAGAGTCACCTGGTTGAATGCTGCCGGTGTTGTGTCAAACTCTGTTGTAGTGTTTCCCGCCTTTTAAAATGCCTAGCGCCCCCATCTGTAGTTAGGGTAAGGTTTAGTTCAGGTTTTGGTGGGGGGGACAATTCTTGACTGTGAAACAGCGTTTCCAGCCAAGTTTTAGCAAAAGAACAGCTCCTAACATCCCTCTGAAAACTGACGGAGGCCACTTGGCTTACAGTCTGACGCTTGCACACTGGCTAGCAGGATGATCAGCAGAGAAGTTGCCTTGGTGCTCTCTCAAATTCAAAGATAATCTTGCTTGTCCACGTAGTCGGGATCTTAGCCATATGTTGTAGCTATTAGCCATCTTCACCTTTTTCTTTGTGTTTACTTGTTTACATTTGAAACGACTTTGATTGGCTTGTCTGCAGAGTCAGCTGGAGACCTGTGAGTTGATTTCCCAATCCTGTTGAGCGACTCATAGTCATGAGACGGCTGTAGAGATGGCCCTGCTAGCTGGAGCTCATCTTCTCCACCTGTTTACTCTGATTTTTTCATTTAAAACCTATTGTGGCTTACTGCTTTTCAAACATCACAGCCACCTACAAAAAAATGTATTTAACTTTATTTAATTTATTTAACTATGCTGTGCTACGGCTCACAGCATAGAGCTGTTGGCTGCTGTTAGGTAAACACAATATAGATACATATTGAACAGGTACTGCATTAAGGGCTAGCCTGCATGCAGCAGCAGCAGCAACAAGCCTAATCACACATCCTATATAAATACAAACTTAATGTATTCTTATATATACAGCAGTTAAGCAAAAGCAACACATAGACAATCATGAGATATGCAAGATATTAAAGGTTACTACCATTTTTTTCAACCTGTAAGCTATTTTCATATGCTTTGTGTCTAAGTGACTGATGGGAACAACAATCTTTGACATTGGTCCAGTACTAAGCAAGATCGCAGCAGTCGACAGTGGCGAAACAAGCTAAGGGTAAGGGTAATAGGGCATCAGATAGGGCATCAGATTAATATTCTAAGAGACTGACAACATAATGGAAAGGATTCAAAGGAAGTCAACCTTTTTAAACATAAAAACATCCACAAAATTGCATTCGCTAAAGCCACCAGACTCCATGTAAATAAACAGTAATTTTAGCATTGTAAAAATACATTCATTCAGAGTTGTCAGAAACGCAATAAAACTATGAAAAGCCGTTTTGGGTGGTCTTTCCACTTTTCAACCATCACACATCACTGTGGTTTTTGTTTGATAAACATATTGTTTACTGATTTACATGTGAAAATACTTTGGCTCTTAACACGCTAAAAGTTTTTTAAATGGAGTCTTGTGGGCTTTAATATTAATGCACATAGAGAGAAATACAATGTGTAGTAGGTCTATTGTATCAGCATATTGTTTGTGAAAAATCACAGTGGGGGTGATATTTTTTCAAATATTTTTATTTGTATTGAAGAAACATAATTGGCATATTTTGAAATATAACAGGCTTATAAACTATAAAACATCTACTATTAGAACTGCTTAATGAATGAGCGGCTTTAACTGCAGTAAATGTTCTGAATGTCTGCAGTTTGAGTTCAAATGATTTATTTTCATTAAACTGACGCCTGTTTTAAAAACTTTACACGAGATTCTGTGACCAGATGAGCTTCATGTTGCCAGGAAATACATACTTAAACATGGTATTGACAAGGTAACAGTTGCTCCAATACAAAACTGTAGTAACAGTAATGTATGTATTTAACTGTATGCATAGTTATTGGAAAGGGATTATATATATTGTCAGTTGGTGTTCTTGGGCCTTCCACATCAATTAAGTATTGTTTGCTAAGTGTGTAAGTGGTGAAAGCAATATTGACAAAAAAAGTGTATAATTCATCCAATCTTCCATTTATCTTCTTTCTCCAAGTATTCTGCGTCCTCATAGCTTTGTCCTCATATGTATTGGACCTGTCCACTGCGATCAGCCTCACTCCTGAAACACAAAGAGGAATGAGTCCATCAACACAGTCTGAACAGAAAGTTGGGAAATAGACATATATATTTTGAAGTTTTGAAGGAATTCTGAAATATTAACATCCCACACACTGTAATTAGGACATGCTTTACACATTGTAATGTGACACTGGAACTCATCAGGTTATTCAGTATTGATAGTATAGCTTCATGCAGTACAGCCGATTATCCATGATATTATTTACAGTAAACATATTTGCAGTAAAATGGTAATGATCAAAGTGTATTATACAGTATACACATGATTTATTTATTTATACTGTATTTATTGTTATAGATGACTGGAGGTCTGGAAGCTATGCTGTATATTCTGAGGTGGTTAACGTAATCTACAAGAAACAGAATACAAATAATTATTTCCCTAGACAAACATAAACCAAAGAAAAACCTGTCTAATATGTCAAAGTAGCTTTATTGTCAATACATTGAGGGGTTAGCTTACATTATAACAAAATTTGAGTGGCAGTTCCCTGATGATTCTGTTATTGCGCAAATAAATCCATGTGTGTATATATGTGTGTATGTGTCTGTGTGTCAGAGATGCTCACAAGTCTTTGATCTTGAGTCCAAGTCAAGTTCCATTGAGGCTTTCTCAGAATACTGCATTTAAAGCATGTAATATGTAATTATGATTCATTAATCTATTATCATACAGTATCAGCTCTGAGGCTATTGCAATATGAGAAAACACCAGGAATGCTTTACTTTCAAGTTATTAACTATATTTTGCCTTGTAACATGAACACAGTACAGACCAAATATTGAGGTACTCTGGGTTTCAGGAAAAAATTGTTAAAATTAATTCTATTTTTCACTTACAGCGCAAAACCATGTAATGTGCACTGTGTCTACAATTAATGACAGCCAAGAAACTACTGTTAGTCAACACATCCACCAGACTCTCAAACCCAGTGTAACGTAACTTAATAATAGATCAGCAATAAACCTGTTTGCAGCCAACATTAATAATTAATGTGGTGGCAACCAGAAAATTATTACGTAGCGTTAAATCACCCAAAAAGTCTGGCAAACAAACGTGCATTCATTTTTTCATAACATCTAGTGACAGTTACATCCATAGGTCCTTATCAGGGTGCATTTTCATGTGCCTAATACAATCAGACATCGTTTTGGGCCTTGTTCTCTGAAGTTTTTTAAAGCCAAAGCTTCTGATGAATGGCACAGCAGCTGCCGGTGCGGTCAACATGTTTGTTGTCCTCTCTCATGTGTGGCGCGCAGTAGGTATGTTACCTTTTTTGTAGGTGTTTATAAGTTATGCAGGGAGGGGGATAACATTCAGGTCATCAGATGGAGACGTTTCCTAAAATTATATATTTTTTTGGAAAGGTCTCCGAGCTAGAACCGACAATCAAATTGTGTTAATCTTTTTTTTTTTTTTTAAATAAAATTCTCATCACACATCAACAGCCATTTTTATTCCAGAGCTTGCCTCCCTACGTGCACATGTTCCACCAAAACAAGTTCCTTCCCAAGTCTATTTTGCAGAAGCACCATTGATGCTTCCTGCTCTTAGCGCTCCCCTAAGACAATTGTGATTGGTTTAAAGATATGCTAATAAACCGTCTGGTAACCTCTCCGGGCCTGGCCCAAAAAGATACAAAACCTCCACCCAAGTTCGGTGTGGAGGCCTCGCCCTAGCCGTCTTCCGTGTGCCTCCTGGTACCGAACTCTCAGGGTATAGAGTAAATGTGAGTCACACAAAACTCAGATGTCGGATGGTAATTTCTTAATCACACAAGGTCCCCAGATGATACATCCCCCTGCATCCCATGCGAATAGCGTTTAACTTAGACTACTGAAGCCTCATATGTAGCTTCAGCTGTATTGTAGAACACATTTTTACACAAAACAAAGAGTGGGGACTTCTTTATGGCCAGAGGAATAATTACAGAGATCAACAACTCTTTCAGGTTACATATTGGCTGACAGGGGCAAACGCACTGCAACTTAATGAGAAGCACGTTTCATGAGTTTGAAGTGCGTTTGCCACTATACATACATGAGGTACTATTAAAAATGTGAACATACTGTATCATTTAAATCAACAACATATACTGTGAGAGAAGGGGGTGATAAGTCAAAGGTCCAGAGCTGGATTCAAGCCATGGAAGCTAAACATAGAACACAGTACGCCACCAGGACGAAGTGTCTCTAATCTAGACATTTTCTACTGCTACAGCAGTAGTTAAAGTAGTTCAAGACTTGTTCCATCTCAACTAAATAAACATTAAAATGCTGGATAACCTCTTTAATATGTGTATGTAATATCTGTAAGTTTCTAAGTAAGTGCTGAAATTATTTAAAAATAATAGGGGCACCTTTTTGATTGCCAGGTTGGAAATATTAAATCCAATATTTGTTGGCAGCGCAACAAACCATAATCAAAACAGTGACACATGAATATTCGTATAAAGAAATGTTGGCGAACAAATTATTAACCTTAGTGACTATTATGCAGCAGACACAGAGCAATATGATCATTCTACTGGAGCGGTGTTCAGGTCCACATGATAAATTTAAGTATTTAATATTCTCTGTCGCCTAGTGCTTGCTCATGTTGGGTTTCTGTAAATAACATTACAGAGTACGGTCTAGACCTGCTCTTTTATGAAAAGCGATGTGAGATAACTGTTGATGTGATTTGGAATTGAATAAAATTTAATTGTTTGGTGCTTAACAGGTAGTGTATAATGGGTTCATGAGAGCTTTTTCAATGTAAACAGCTGCCCATTGCTGCTGGAAATACGGTTGACGATAATGAGACAAAACCAAATCAGTTAAGTTGTGGGCCCTTAAACCAAAACAATAAGTTGAAAGACACTAAAATGCACCAATGATGATACTGCCACATTCAGAGACCTGGACAAAGATTTGATTACTATGTGATATTTATTGTTTATATGAAAAATAAACTAGTCTTACGCCACATTGGTTGTAATTATTTTGTGCAGCTTGTTCTGAGTTGAGATATAATTTCTTGATAATTGTAATAAATGGAAAGTAATTTGAAGTGCGTTTGCCACTATACATACATGAGGTACTATTAAAAATGTGAACATACTGTATCATTTAAATCAACAACATATACTGTGAGAGAAGGGGATGATGTGTCAAAGGTCCAGAGCTGGATTCAAGCCATGGAAGCTAAACATGGAGCACAGTACGCCACCAGGACGAAGTGTCTCTAATCTGACCGGTGGTCAGGGAAGCCGTCCGACTGAAGAAGGAGTCTTTCCAGGATATGTTGTCCCGGAGGACTCCGGAGGCAGTTGCAAGGTACCGACGGGCCCAAAGGGCTGCAGCCTCTGCCGTGACAGAAGCAAAGCAGCGGGTGTGGGAGAAGTTCGGAGAAGACATGGAGAAGGACTTTCGGTCGGCACCAAGGTGCTTCTGGAAAACCATTCGCCACCTCAGGAGGGGGAAACGGGGAATCATCCAAGCTGTGTACAGTAAGGATGGGACGTTGTTGACCTCAACTGGGGAGGTAATAGAGCGGTGGAAGGAGCACTTTGAGGAACTCCTATATCCAGCTGACACGCCCTCTGTGGTGGAGGCAGAGCTGGAGGATGATGGGGGATTGTCGTCAATTTCCCTGGTGGAGGTCGCTGAGGTAGTCAAACAACTCCACAGCGGCAAAGCCCCAGGGATTGATGAGATCCGTCCAGAAATGCTGAAAGCTCTGGGTGTGGAGGGGCTGTCTTGGTTGACACGCCTCTTGGAAGTCTGGGACAGTGCCTAGGGAGTGGCAGACTGGGGTGGTGGTTATTCAAAAAGGGGGACCAGAGGGTGTGTGCCAATTACAGGGGTATCACACTTCTCAGCCTCCTGGTAAAGTCTACTCCAAGGTGCTGGAAAGGAGGGTTCGGCCGATAGTCGAACCTCGGATTGAAGAGGAACAATGCGGTTTCCGTCCTGGTCGTGGAACAACGGATCAGATCTTTACTCTTGCAAGGATCTTGGAGGGGGCCTGGGAGTATGCCCAACCAGTCTACATGTGTTTTGTGGATCTGGAGAAGGCGTATGACCGGGTCCCCCTCGAGAAACTGTGGGAGGTGCTGCGGAGTATGGGGTGAGGGGGTCCCTTCTCAGGGCCATCCAATCCCTGTATGACCAAAGCGAGAGCTGTGTCTCGGCAGTAAGTCGGACTCGTTCCAGGTGAGGGTTGGCCTCCGCCAGGGCTGCGCTTTGTCACCAATCCTGTTTATAATATTTATGGACAGGATATTGAGGCGTAGTCGGGGCGGGGAGGGTTGCAGTTTGGTGGGCTCAGGATCTCATCGCTGCTTTTTGCAGATGATGTGGTCCTGATGGCATCATCAGCCTGTGACCTTCAGCACTCACTGGATCGGTTCGCAGCTGAGTGTGAAGCGGCTGGAATGGGGATCAGCACCTCTAAATCTGAGGCCATGATTCTCAGCAGGAAACCGATGGAGTGCTTTCTTCGGGTAGGGAGTGAGTCCTTACCCCAAGTGAAGGAGTTTAAATACCTTGGGGTCTTGTTCGCGAGTGAGGGGACTATGGAGCGTGAGATTGGTCGGAGAATCGGAGCAGCCGGTGCGGTATTACATTCTGTTTATCGCACCGTTGTGACGAAAAGAGAGCTGAGCCAGAAGGCAAAGCTTTCGATCTACCGGGCAATTTTCGTTCCTACCCTCACCTATGGTCATGAAGGCTGGGTCATGACCGAAAGAACAAGATCCAGGGTACAAGCAGCCAAAATGGATTTCCTCAGGAGGGTGGCTGGCGTCTCCCTTAGAGATAGGGTGAGAAGCTCAGTCATCCGAGAGGAACTCGGAGTAGAGCCGCTGCTCCTTCGCGTCTCGCTTTGCCAGACCCTCCTCCAAAGCATGTTGAAAGAGGGTCTGGCTACTCCACATAGCATTTGGGGTTGGGAGGAAAAGGTGCTCTGGTTTATTGGCTTTTCTTCAAACCAATCACAATCACCTTGGGCAGTGTTAAGCACCGAAGAAAAGTTGTGGTGCTGATATGATGATGTGTTTATTATGAAATTCCATCTGTGCGACCACCATAGGTCAAGATGAAAACAGTATTAAGGGAAACACAAAAGTTGAGCTTTGACAGTCACTAGTGCACATTTATCCCCTTTGAGCGAGTCACTATGTAAGTAACTGTGTTAAAGCTGGGCTAGCGGTTCACAGACATACACAGGTGGAGGCTCTCCGTTGTGTGTGCCTGTGGAGGAGTGTCACTATGTTGCTGTAGCCATGCTATTTATCCCGGTTAAAAATACTGTTTGTCAGACCTAAATATCTTGTTAAGCGTTGAATATATCACAGTTGTTGGCTGGCCCATAGTATGTTGTGTTTACTAACATAGAAGAGGAATAAATATCTTGCTCATGTACGACATCTTTCCACTAGCAGGTGCTATGGCTACAATCAGTGAACGTTCCACTATTTATACTTGCAGCTGTAGCTGCTACCAGCTGGGAAGTCTGGCCTATTACATCACAATTTGGGAGGGCCCAGAGAATTCAGGTGAATGGACATTTTCAAATCCAAGCAGACACATACTAATTTTGAGCAGAAAAAGCAGTTGTTATTGGAAATAACATCATGACAACAGTAAGTCCCGCTTTAAGTACAATATTCTTCCATCACTACTAATACAACTACAATGTAAGTAGTGCAAAACTCTTAGTATTAATATAATTGGTAGATTGTTGATAATGAACATGTTTAGCAGCTGAGCTCAAAGATTTGCCATGTAACTGTTTTTTTGTCCAGTCAGGTTCCAGTTCTGATATTTGTGACCTCAGGCATATGGTGGTGCAAACATCAAAATAAAAAAAGAAGTGAGAAATGTATTTTTTCCTGCTAACTGTGTGCAAACAAACTGAAAAAGTATTTCACCCCCACCCCCCACCTCTCTCTCTCGCTCTCTCTCTCTCTTTCCACCAGCTGCCGATGTCTGACAGGCTGATGACTGTGTTTTTTCCCCTTCTTGTTTCAAAGTATGTTGGAGCAGATGGCCTGGAGAAGCAAAGTGGGGGAATGTGTTGGAGAGACTGCTGGGGAATGTGCCAAGTGTGTGTGTGTGTGTGTGTGTGTGTGTGTGTGTGTGTGTGTGTGTGTGTGTGTGCGCATTTGTGTGGTTTCAATTCGCGTGCCTTCTCGCTGCCCTCTGCCCTTCATGGCGCCAGCTCCACTTCCCCTTCCTCTAAACATCTGGTGTCTGGAACTTTGAGAACACACACACACACACACACACACACACATACACAAGCATGCACACAGAGAGAAACAGCCAGCAAGCAGAGGAAAAGCCCTCAGCCAGTTTACATCAAAAAAAGCAACATGACTGCATTAGTGTGAAGCTGGATATGAAAGCTATACACTTTGACTGTGTCTCATTAATGAAAACCTTTTCAGCCAAGCTTACTCCCTTTGAAAAATATTTATTTTATAAATTAATTAAACATTTATGTGTGTTTAATGTGTTCAGTGAACCCTTAGGCTCACACATTTGTGCACTCACATTTACTCATTCCTTTTTGTGGTGAAAAAATAGCAGTAATAATAGTAACTAGAATTGCAAGCATGTATGACGGGGTCCAAGCCTCATTGCGCCAGTTGCCCCCAATGAACCAGGGAGCGCGCAAAAGAGGGACCTAAAGCAAAACAATTGGGAGGCAAACATCGGTGAATATCGAGAGGTGTAAGCCGCAAGGTCTGCCGTACTCTGCCATAGCAAATATTCCATTAACATTGATTGACTAGAAGGGCAAAACTGGCCTACACTAGTTACAGCTCCCTCTTAATGGCCATTCTTCGCCACATTTGGTACAGCACCTCAGAGCAACACAACAAACATCACATCACCTACAGTCATCCAGTGCAAAAATTAACATCTTGAACATTATAACTCATATAAAAGACGGACTATTTACATTTCTTACATACAGTGTATCAATCTTGGATGTAACAGTATGGATTAATTGCACAAGGACCCCAAAAAACTCTGGACTTCTAGACTGGATACAAAACCTTCTGTAAGGGCTAGGAAGACCACAAAGACATCAGCAGAACGGGGTGACTTGTGTGCTTTTAGCTCCAAAAGACCCTATTTTTATACTAGTTATAAGTTGTGAATCAGAAGTACCATTTGGCGTCGTATGTCGTATACGTAACCTCAGAAGGGGTGAAAGGGCGCAAACTTGTCTACATTGACTATAGCGTCCCCTAATGGCCTTTAGCGAATTTGGTACAGAGCCTCAGAGCGGTATGCCAAACAGGCAATTTCCGTGTTGATAGCACTTACTATGACATATACTATGACAGATATTGGGATTGCAAATTTTCCATTTAAATGCATTGAGTTATTGGCCAAAACAAATAAACGTTGATTATAGCGCCCCCTAATTGCCTATCTTCGCCAAATTTGGTAAAGAGCATCATCATTGGGAAGCTAGCTAGGAAAAATTGTCTTATTGTCAAATGTGCATATTTTAACGTAGCAAAATTCTTTTGGTCAGGTCCATCTGGAGATGCTACGTACCAGGTTTCGTGCAGATCGGAGTTCGAAAAAGTTGGTTTTGCGCATTGTGAGATATTGCCTATATCATCAGATTCAGTCTAATTTAAGGAACACGAGGATATAAAGATTTCTAATGTGCGATGTGGGAGTTAAAGGCAAAAACACATTCTAGCGCCACCTAGTGGCATGTGTAATTTTTGATAGGTGAGGTCCATGACCCATTGTACATCTACCCTGTAAATTTAAAGTTGCTCACATGTAAGTGATGAATCCAAATGTGGGTGCCACAAGCCTCGCCCACTTTGACCAATCAGTAGAATTGGCTTCAGGAGTGGCCCTAGATGTTACCCTCCAAATTTTGTAACAATTGGATGCGCCATTCATGAGATATAAACTTTCTGTACTTGTAGTGCCCCCAGTTGCCAATTTTTGTAAAATGTGTGGGGGTCCTCCACAGGGTCATGACAAACAAGAATCTAAAGTTTTGCATTCATAGCATTAATTTGGTCAAGATATGGCAAAGTTGGTGTTTTTATACTTCGCTAGAAAAATTAGTTTTTCTGTAATTGCGCAATTATTTTTAAAAACTTTTTGTCAGGTCAATCTTGAGATGCTACTTACCAAGTTTAATTTTTAATAAATTGCAATTTTTCACAAATAAAAGTCTAGGCAGAAATGGGCGTGGCAGGAATCAGGAAATTCAGCTGGATCCAGGGAACACAAGGATATATTGTTTTTGAATGTGCGATGTACGGTTTGGTAGTTATAGGGCCAAACGTGTTGTTTCTGCTATAGCGACACCTATTGGTGGAAGTGGGTAAATTGTTGCGCCTGAGGTCCTTGCAGAGTTTTGGACCAGTCCTGAAAATGGCACACAGAGTAGACTAATGGCGTTTTTCCACTGATGGTAACAGCTCGACTCAACTCGCCTCGCCTCTACTCAACTCGACGCACTCTGCGTCCGTTTTCCATTGCAGATTGAGTAACGACTCAGCGTGGCTGGTTACCGGTAACTGCCATGATGTAATTTTCAACGCGACTCACAACAGCACGTTGGAGGTGTTGTTTTGATTCTCGGCCAGAAGAAAATTTGTTTCAAAAGAAGCTGAAGGAAGCAACAAAACACTGCTGAGAACAGGTTTTTGGGAATTCCAACGGAGTTCAGACGTCAACATGACTATTGTTTGCCGACACAAAAGGGTAAGTTAAGTTTCCTGGGAACGTTAGCTAACATTTGCATGTGTTCAGGGTCACAGTCACTATTTACTTTACGCTATATAAAGTACATGAACTTTAGCAACCATGATTACACACCAACATATGTCTGCTGTGTACTGTGTGTGTTTCAGATCCTTCACGCTTTGCAAAATCGCCGCCGCAGACGTCTGTTTGGGCGTTCGATGTCCGACGGGTGAAATCTCTGGTTCTGACCTGCTTTGTAAAATGTTTATGAGAGTCATGGAGAGGCTTATGACAATGACTGGGATGCATCTGGGACAGCAGAGCCGGTGGTGACACTGTCACAGGGTGCAGAGGAAGAAGACCGGGATGTATGGGAGGGTTTGATGCGCTACTTGAATAGCTAAATAAAATCTTTTCTTTGATATATTGTCTTGGTTTTTTTAAATGTAACAGTGTGCAATATTGGAAACGACTTGCAAAATAATAGCCCTTGATATTGAATAGTGAGAATAGAAAAGTGAGAATAGTGCAGAGAGTAGATAATCTGTCGGTGTCTGGCTAGATTTATTTTTTAAATGGCGCGGTTGTTCCGGACACACACTCTGCACTCTTGTTTGCTAAAAACGCAGTCATAAGTGACGGTCCTCCGACCAACCAGTAGTCTGCAGGTTTTCACGTCACCTTCTGGTATCGCCTCAGCTCGCTTGGAACCTCGACTGAGGTAGTACTAAAAAAAGTACCTGGTAGCAGGTCCCAGGGACTTTTTTTCGTAATGGAAAACCAAAAAAGGCGAGTAGAGTCGAGGTGAGTCGAATAGATACCACGCAGTGGAAAAACGCCATAACTGCAGCATTGAATTGCAATGTTAAAAGGTCACAGTGTATAAGGACCATTGTAGGAAAAAATTAAATAAAAAATATGGAGCCAGGGGAGGGGGGTAATATTCCAAGAAAAAACTCAGAATGTCTGACATTAAAGTCATAAATTCAAGAAAAAAACTTGGATATTCTCTGAGATTAAAAAGTCATAAATTTTCAAGAAAAAAACTAACATTCTTGCCCGTAGATGTAACCAGTGATATCCTTAGCTGTCCAATGCTGTCCAGATCAGGATTGCCCTGCCAAGTGCATTGGTCATGTGCCAAACGCACTTTTGTTATTTTCGTGGCCGGGCTTTTGAGCATGGGTGGCACACATAGACTGTATATTAATGGACAGCGCATGTGTGACATCACCCATTGGTTTGTGAAGATCTGCTATCCGTCGTTGAGTTTGACGTTACGTGACGATTTCAGACGAGTGGGAAGAGTGAGGGAGGAGAGAGGGAGGAGTGGCTTACCCTCTGTGTTATGTTGCACACTTTCACTGGCAGTCCTATCATAACCACGCCCTAAAACAACCCCTGCTTTATCGCCGATTTTAAAATCAACGAGACCATAATTAAAAAATGAACAACATTCTGTGTTGCTGAAGACTTAAAACTAGCGATTGAGACCATAAACTCTTCATGAAAATGTTTACTGAGGTAATAAATCAAGTGAGAAGTGGGTCACTTTCTCACAGACTTCTACAGAAACCAACCTCCTTTTGCAACCGCATGCGTCGCTCTCCTTAGAAATCCTTTCCATAATGTTGTCAGACACTTAGAATATTTCTGTCATTAGCAAAACGAGCACTTTTATGAACGTAAATACAAGCTGGACAAATATCCAATTAACTTACACTGTAGCTTGTTTCTCTGCTGCCGACTGCAGCGATCTCGTTTAATACTGCATCAATATCAAAGGAAAATATTTCCTCAATAGTTTTTATTGTATCCGATACTCTGCTGTTGCAGAAAAAAGCTTGAAGTAATAAAGCAAAAGCTGTCAGATAAATGTAGTTTGTCTCTTTTGCTCTATTTACAACAAGGCCTAGCCAGTATTAGACAGTATTTAGTATGTAGAATTAATTCAAACCAGTAAATTTTTTTTATCTTACTGAGTAAATGACGGCAGCCTCCTAGTTGTAAATCTAGCAATCTAACGTAGCCTAGTTGACTTAATAGCTGATTGGTCAGCTCACAGACCCAAGTTCACCCATTGGCTTATTTACAAGCCCATCAAAGCTAACAAAAATAAGTGAAAGTTAAATCATTTTCCACTATTTTCTCCCATAGCTTTCTCCCACTACTTTTGACCACATTTTAATAACTTGGAAAACCAAATGAAAGTCTTGAAATAAAATAATAAAATAAAATATAAAATAATACCACCAGTGTTTGACAACCAGATTTGTGAAATATCCTGTCACACATATATCTGACCAAGTGCTAGAATTGGTCTCTAACCTTGCACATCTAATTATATTAATCATTATGTTAACATGTCATGAATACAAAAGTTGAATTTTCTGTTTATGTCCAGTTGTCATGACAAAGACATCTTCTGGTAATGTCATCCTGGTTAATGTCAGTTGTCATAATCAAGACAAATTTTATGTCAACTTGTCATAATCAAGACAACCCAAACATGTCATGACAAAAACCGAATGACACTTAATGGCAGAAGTCAAACACATTTATTACTTGTTTATAAAGTTTATGACATATAATTATATCAATACTGTCAAGTAAAGTGTTACCACATCTTATTTATTGCTAAGATATGGTGAAATTTAAATGATTTATTTAAAATGTTTAACAATAACTTATATTATAACAATAACTTATTTCCCCTGTCAATTGCTGTTAAACAACAAAAACAACAACCACCAGATGACAGAAGGGTATATTACAGTAGCTTTGAATGCACCATGAGATTTCTACAATAGCGTATTAGGGCCATTGTAAGAAGAAAACATTACGGAGCCAAGGGAGGGGGTTAACATTTCAAAATGAAAGTCATACATTTACAGGAAAAAAACTTGGATATTCTCTGATATTAAAATCGTAAATTTACTAGAAAAAAACCTCACAAATTTAAGAGAAAAAAGTCAGAGAAATTGTCATTTTTCTGTTTCCTTGAATTGTGCTCAAACCAAGTGGGGGCTGTTTAGGGTAGGGTTTGCTATAATAGCTTGCAGGCACTGAAAAGGGTTGTTTTTCAAATGTAAATATCAATACTGCTGCCATTTTACCGTTACAGCCATTGGAAAGCAGCAGGTGTATCTGCATCTCTAACTGGAGTGATCAGGTAACACAGCTCTATGAAAAATTGTGAATCGCCTAAAACTTCTCGTTCCGTATGTAACTCACTCAGGTCCGTTCCTAGCAGTCATTTACCCGGTGTCGCCATTCTAAACACAGTGTAATGAGATAATGGCTGCATGCCTCATCTTTTGTTAAAGGCTGGCTTGGAACGCCACATTTTTTATTATAATAGCCTACAGGTAGCCTGTGGCTTGATGCACAACATGTTATCCCAAACAATAACTTTACTCTGACAAACTGTCATGGTGTCATGACATGCAGAGCTGATCTGTAAGTGGGTAAATGTAGTGAATGTTTCTTTCTGATCCCACACTGTGCCTAAGTGGGCCACCATGGACTGTAAATATTAATGGACAAAGCATCTGGTTTGGCGAAGTACTGCAAATGCGGAAGTACCTTAAATCAGCATTCTATCTGAATTACAGCAGAGAGCGACACGTGCGGTTGCAAAAGGAGGTTGGTTTCTGCCGCTGATCTAGGATGAGATGGCGGAGTGACTGTGTCGTGCCAGAACAGAATCTAGCTGAGAGTGCAATGGAACTTTGTTTGGCAACCTCCACAACCCTCACACTTTGTGAGGTATATTTTTTATATATAGCAGGGCTCAGAGACAATTAAATATGCAAAGTTACTTTTATTTCTAAGATCGATTGTCAATTGTTCAATGGGAAACAGGACCAAGGTGACTTGTGTACTGTGCTTGAGAAGGTTTCTTTTTGTGCATACTATAAATTCTCAAATAAAAAGGTAGGATTCAAATAATAGCTGGAAGCATGTCCAGCAGAAATATTGAGGGGATGGATTACCTCTACTATAGTCTGGCTCACCAAATGTACAGTACAGTATGAAGTCTGTTTTCTATTTGCAATGGCATCGTCGCTACATTCACGGCTTAGCGCCACCTTAGATGGTTGTGATTGGTTTAAAAAGATACAAACAACACAGCTTTATTTTTCCTTTGGGAGTCTAGCTGTAACGGCTCAAGAGGTACATTTAGTACAATGTACATTTCTGCAGCGAGTACTGAGTTACGTTGACAGCAGCTTATCTGCAAACAAAAGGATGGCAAAGTAAATATTATTGGAATTAGGTTGCTGAGTATGACATAACTTTCTTGTTGTATTGATGACATGAGGACATTGTAACTGATGGATTTGGTGCTGTGGACGTTGTAATTCATCAAAAAAAAAGTTAAATATGGGGAATGTGTTAAGTTAGTATTGACAACCAATTTAAACAAGACAAAGAAAACAGGGAGACTTCTTAGGGCCTGTTCATTATTTGCTTAAGGAAACAAGCAAATATAGACTTGACTCTCCCTTCACCAGCCATTAATTTTCTATGACCCTCCAAAATGATTGGGGGAGAAAAGGCACTTGTTTTTGTTATTTACAGACAATGACATACATGATTTAACCTCTGCTTTCTCATCTTAAGCATCACACTCCACCATTATGGTGGCCATTTCAGTAGATTTACTCACTAACATTTATGTGGAAACACAGTATGCATGGAAACTAAAACTTCCTGCATTACTGTATTACTTCAAATACTAAGTTTCTCCTGGAGTCACATGATCGGCTGGACAGAGATGGCGGCTTAAGGTGTAGTTCCTAGCCCAAATTTGTCAAATAGTTGTTTTATATGGTTCCAACTTCGATATTTGACCATTTTGTGCTTGTTAAGAGTTACTTGAATCAGAATGGCAAACAACAACAAAGTCCAGCGCGGCGATGCGGACGCCACTGCAGAGGCATTGCTGGAGAAACAGAAAAGCTACCTCAATCCCATGTTTTTCTCAGATTCAACAAATGCTTACCGACAATGACAACAAGCTAATCCATGGCCAGCTAGCATCTCTGACAGCAAGCCTTGGCTCTATCGGAGCTGATGTGAACAACCTAAAAACCACCGTGGAAAGCAACGCAAGTATTCTTGACAGTTATGGCCACACTTTACAAGAGTTGGAGGTGAAGCTAGCAGACATGGAGGACAGAAACTGGAGATGCAACATTTGCATTGTCGGACTGAAAGAGGGACTAGAAGGTGCTAATGCTATCCAGTATCTCTCACGCTCGCTGCCTCAGTGGTTCCAGAATCTAGCAGATGTTCAGATGGAGATTATGAGAGCCAACTGAATTTACAGTGATGGCCCAAAGAAGAACACCACTACTAATTGCACGTTGATTTTCAACACAACCAGGCGGGTGATCCTACAGGCTGCATGGAGCTCTCTGCTCATCATTCAGGGCAAGATTATTTGCTTCTTCCCGGATTACAGCAACTACACGGTCAAGCGGCGACAATCCTCCTATCAAACCATGGATTCAGCGTGAGTCAGGATTTTTTCCTGCTTTATCCGGCAACTCTGAAGATTAGAGAAGGCACTAAGTACAGAGCATTCACCTCCGCCGTGGAGGCTGAGGACTATGTGAACCAGGCTGTGCCCTGTCCTCCTCCTGCTGCTTCGGATCCCATCATGGAGGGCACTGTGGAGGAGGACCCAGACTGAAACAACTGTCTGATGAACACGGACCTTTGGTTTGTCTTGTTCTCTTAATGCATCCTGATTTTTGTCTGATATGATTACAGAGACTGTGTTTCTGAATGTTATGTGGACCTAGCTTATAAAGTCTACTCTCCATAGGTTAGCTGGAGCACTGCTAGGCTAGAATTTTCTTTCCAAGGTGTTTTGTGCTTTACGTTTCTTGTTTTTCTTGATGGAAAATGTGTTTATTCTGATGTTAATTTAGTGTGGAACCAGTTGCTGTTGCAACCAGATATTTATGGGCTAGTGTTCTATTTTTGCTGCCCCGTATCCAATCTTGATCACAGACCTACTTTATATGTTAACGTCCCTGGCTATGTCCCCCTCCCTTCTGTATCAATGTCTCTTCTGTTGTTGTTATGTGTTTTACATGTTTTGTGTGTTGAGGGACTTAACTTTGGATGCACTATTGTTAGGATATAGCGAAATGAAAGGTTTTAGCAATATCCACATGTACTTTCATTTAGAACGCAGCTTTTTTGATAATGGGTGATCTTTCACTTTTAGTTTGGAATTGTGGTGGACTGAATGCTCCTCATAAATGAGCCAGAACTCTGGGCTTACTAAGAAAGAGAAATGTTGACACTGCATTATTACAGGAGACTCATTTACTGCAGGTGGACGCCGGCCATTAAGCCAATAGATTCTATCACCCAATTGCATCCTCATCTGCAAGCTCAAAAACAAAAGACGTATCATTGTTGTCAAACGGAATCTCCCACTTAAAGTGTTCGTCTTCTTGGTCAGATGATACAGGCAGGATTGTGATCTCCACAACAGAATTTTGTGCGGGTTAACGACTGTTCTTTTATTGTTGGTGCAGATTTTAATGCTGTGTAGGACCCAAATATTGATCAGTTGAACGCAAAGGCCACTAGAGACCAGGATTAGGCTACAAATGCTCTGAAGTTATGGGCCAGCAGCTTGGGGCTAGATATTTGGCGTACAGTTACTCCCACCTGTAAGAACTATTCCTTTTACTAAGGTAGACATAAATCCTTTTCCAGGATAGATTTTCGTTTTGCATCCACTTAATTATTTAATTCAATTGATAAAGCGCTGTTACGTCCAATGGTATTATCTGACCATAAAAGGGTCCTTTGCGCCACCACATTGGCCAATTGTCTCAACGTGCAGTTAGATTAGATTAGATTAGATTCAACTTTATTGTCATTACACAGGTACAGGTACAAGGCAACGAAATGCAGTTTAGGTCTAACCAGAAGTGCAATAGTAGAAGTTAGACGGTGCTTCAATACTTCTTTACTGAAAAATGAATCCTATATCACTCAGTTTATTGCAGAATTCCAGATATTTGCAGAAACTAATGTTGGCTCTGTAGAGGACCCCAGGATATTGTTTATTAGGAGCATTACAATACTTTTCTGCTCTAATGCGCGCAAAGCTACGTCACTGAAGCTGCAAAACCTTCAAGCTGAGTTCACCAGAATAGACTCATTGTTAAGAACAAATTTTACTGACCGGACAGCTTTAGAACGACCATTAGTCAAGAAGGAAATAAACAACATTCTGAAACAGAAATCTGAATTCCTCATCCGAAGAGCAAGACAGTGTTATTACTTTCAGGGCGCTAGACCTAGTCACCTTATCACTATGAGATTAAGATCCAGTAATATTGGAACTAACCCTGTCAAAATGAATAACTCCTTTCAGACATTGTATTCCAATCTGTATGAATCTGAGGTTACGTTGGATAAATCTCAATGTGACAGCTGGTTAAATCAGCTTGACATGCCACAGTTATCAGCAGAGGAATAAGCTAGCTTGGACAAATTAATTTCTATTGAAGAGTTAAGGCTGGCAGTACAGAATATGCAAAAATGAAAATCACCAGGCTTTGATGGGATTCCCCCTGAATTTTATGGACCTTTTTCCTTCTTGACATGATTAACTTCTCTATTGAAAAGGGTGACTTCACATAGGATGTTAACACAGCCTTAATTTCCTTACTCTTGAAAAAGGATAAGGATCCTACAGAGTGTTCTAGCTAGTGGCCTCTGAGCCTGCTTAACGCTGACATAAAAATCTTTGCAAAGCTTCTAGCCTGTTGTTTGGAGTCCCATATGTCAAAATTAGGGAACCCTGACCAAACAGAATTCATAAAAACGAGACTAGCAGCAGATAATATTAGACACCTTCTTCACATTGTTGATGCAGTGGAGGACAGTAAGACTCAAATGTCTCTTGACGCAATGAAAGCCTTTGACAGACTTGCGTGGCCATTTTTATGGTCAGTCTTAGAGGTGATGGGCTTTGGTAACACTTTCATTGGTATGATTAAAGTATTGTATTCTAATCCCTCAGCTCGAGTCTTAACTCCTCTTTAGTTCCAGTCTCTAAGTCTAGGTTGCCCCTTGAGTCCTACACTATTTGTCCTCTCTCTAGAGCCTCTGGCTCAAGCCATTCTGCAATTGATTATGGTGTCACCAATATGCATTTGTAGCACACTGCATCATTTCTTATTATTTGTGGACAGAATGGAAGAGTATGGAAGCTTATCAGGCTTTAAAATAAACTGGTCAAAATCTGCACTACTTAAATTATTCTACCCGCAACTCAACCATTGCTGCCGACATCCCAATTGTTAAGCAGTTTAAATATTTAAGCATTGAGGTCTTCCCCTGCTTAAACCAGATTATTAAACATAACTATTCTGTTGCGCTAAACAGTGTTTTCAAGGATATGGAAAAATGGATAGGTCTCCCGATGTCGATTCAAGCTCGTATCTCAGTGGTTAAAATGAATGTTTTACCCAGGATCAATTTTGTGTGCTCCCAAATATTGTTAATAATTCCACTAATGACAATAAACAACTTTAATAATGACTTTGTCTCCCTTGGGGAAAAACTATCTAACAACATAAACCAACCAGGGTATCTCTCCTAATCATTATTTACTACTACAACAACTCTTTCTTTATGAAGCCAACTGACTGCAACGAAGTCTATAAAATCATCACAGACTTACGAAGTTTGTACACTGCTGGTGAGGATGAAATCTGTAGCATAATTCTGAAAGCCATTGCAATTAATATCATTGCAATGGCATATAAACCTTTATTGTATAAACCTTTCATTGCTCTCTGGAATTGTCCCGAAAAGGGCAAAAATTTCAAAAATCCTACCAGTTTTTTAATCTGGGGATAAAAATGATATGAGCAATTATCGTCCCATATCTATTTTGCCTACAATCCCTAAAATTTTAGAGAGAGTAGTGTACAAGAGGTTAAATGGATACCTTAATAAACTAAATATAATGGTTTCTTTCCAATATGGCTTTAGGAAAAGAATTACCACATGTATGGCTGTACTAGATCTGACTGAAAAGATCAATGATGCCATTGATAAAGGTGACTGTGGTATTGGTATTTTTGGCAGACAGCAATTTGTAAATATTAATGAACAAATTTTCATAAGAAAGCCCATCAAATTTGGAGTCCCTTAGGGATCCATTTTGGGCCTTCTCCTGTTTTTATTATATGTTAATGACTTTGAAAATCCCACTATGGTTTTACACAAAATTTTATTTGCTGACAACACAAATTAATTCATGTCACATGTCATGACTACAAGAAATAATAAATAAAGAGTTAAGAAATGTAGAAATTTGGTTTTGGTGTAATAAATAATCTCTTAACATTAAAAAGACAAACTACATTGTGTTTCATCCCAAGAAAAATCAAATGGTAAATAAGCATGTTTGTCTTAAAATAAATGAACAAATTATTGAAAGAGTAAACGCCACTAAATTCCTCTGAGTTTATATTGATGAATATTTAAATTTCAAATGCCATATTGATCACCTAACCAAAAAATTATCTAAATATGTTGGACTATTTTTTAAACTAAGACATTTACTTCCACACTGCACTGCTCACCTTATATAAAACTTAGTTTGAACCCCATTTAAACTATTGTAATGTATATGGTGTAACACTTTTCCTAGTCATTTGGGAAAACTACAGAAAAAAGTAATACAGTCATTAACGTGGTCTGAGCCCAACACCACCACTCGTCTTCTATTTCTTCGTCTTGGTTTATTGAGGCTTACTGAACACAACGTATATCTAAATGCCTGTCTGATGTTCCAGGTTGTTCACAGGATAAACAACCGGTTGTGTGAGCTTGTTCCAATCAGTCGTCCCCTGTACACTTATGACACAAGGGGAAAACACTGAATCACTGGTAAAAAACATTGGTTAAAATGAGCCTGAGTGTAGTTTGTAGGGGACCGCAGATTTGGAACAAGCTCGAGGAAAACTTGAAATTATCGCATTCTGTCTCCATCTTCAAGAAACGTCTCAAGGGAAAACTGCTTTCTTCATATTGTTGATAATTCTGTAAGTGCTACAATTTGTGCTGGGATCGTTTATCTGTTGTTTTGTTTGTTTGGTTTTTTTTTGCTTTTGTAAATGTCTTTATTTTGTCCATGTTAAGTTGAGTTTTTGGTGGGTATGTTAATTGTTGTATGTTTATTGTTTTCGGGCCCCCTCTGAAAAGCTTTTAGTAGCTTATTTGGGGTTCCCCATTTCATGCGTCCTGTATATGATCATTGTACCTCATGAAATTGTGTTTGAATATACAATGACGTGTGAAATAAAAAACATTAAAACGAAAAAAAATAATAATAAATGCTGCCTCTCTCCCCTCCTGCTGGCTAGTGGCGTAAATTACAAATCGGCAGTATCCAAATTTATCTGGAAGGGCAAGCGGCCGTGACTTAAGATGTCTACTCTACAGAGGAGGTGAGAGGATGGTGGCCTTTCAGTTTCCAACATAAACATTATTTCTGGTCCTTTGTGTTAAGACCCCTTCTCACTTGGTTTAGTCCAGATGTTTGCTGGCGTCCCTTAAAAAGTGCTATGACCGAGGCTTGGGCATGACGTTCTCTTTGCTAATGTTTCTAACAAACAGTGCCAGTTGCGCTTTGGCCCCATTGTCTCTCATTTTATCAAAACCTGGAGATTAGCTGAAACATACTGCCACATAGCTTGTAACTGGCACACTTGTTCCCCATTATTCAATAATACAGCACTCCTGATTGGTGGGAGGCCGATAACAGCTCCACAGTGAGAACAAAGCAGAGTTCATTGTCTAAAAGACATTTTTGGTGATGTTGGCTTGTTAACTTTCTCTGACTTACAAAATGCATTCAGTCTGCCTCGTTCCTCTTTTTCTTTTACCTTCAGTTAAGGTTGGCATTCAAGGCGTACGGTGCTCCTTGGCAGAGGCCTTTGCCCATCCATCCTTTGCAGCCTAAAAACTGTGGTATGGTATCCAGGCTTTATCAGTTCTTGGTGATATCTGGCCGCTCTGCCCTTCCTATTGAAAGGATCTGGGCACGCGATTGCCCAGGCCCCGCTCTCGACTGGCATGATGTATGGTTTAACATTCCAGAGGTATCTCACAATCCAGATCATCAGCAGATTCACTACAATTTCATACAAAGGACATATCTCACCCCCGTGAAAATGCATCACATGAAAATAATTAACAGTCCTTTATCACTTTCTGCCCAATTAAAGCTCAAGGTACATTTCTTCATATGTTCTGGGAGTGTTCTCCTGTTGGGCAGTTCTGGAACAATACTGCAACTAAAATTTCCACCTTGATTAATGTTACTGTGCCTGTTACTGTCAGTGTTTTGTAGAGATGAGCTGGATAATCGGCTGAAACGAGTATCCGGTACGGATAAAGCACTTTTGCTGAATACATGTATTATACGAGTAATACGAGTCAATATCTGTGCTCGGATTGAAAAAAGATCCTCTTGGGTAACTGACTGCGTCTGCGTTCTGTGATAGACTAGTCACAGCGCCCCCTCCCCCCCCCCCCACACACACACACACACACTCTGCTCACTCACACACGGAACACTGAGAACAGCTCTCTCTCTCTCTCCCTCAGTCACTCAGGTCCGCGGGTCTTTTCCGTTAACGTTTAGGGTTCCTTCAGCTTCAGGTTTGTTTTTTTACTTTGGTTTGTAGTACTTACTTAACCAGTAGATTTCTGGTAACGTGGGGTTTGTAGTACTTACTTAACCAGTAGATTTTTGGTAACGTGGGGTTTGTAGTACTTACTTAACCAGTAGATTTCTGGTAACGTGGGGTTTCAGACAGTGCGTGGTAGAATGCGACTCGCGTTGCGTCTCTTTTTTTTTAAACCTCTGCCTTCAATCTATTTGATCCGTAGAACACAGTCAGTCTCTCTCTCTCTCTCTCTCTCTCTCTCTCTCTCTCTCTACTCACACACACATGCACACGCACACACACACACACACCTGGTGTGGAAATAAAAAAATAAAATAAGGACCAAAAACAAAACAAAAAAAATCACACTGATCATAAAAAAATTTAAAATTAAAAAAAGAAAGTTATATTATTGAGTATGAAAACTGTTGTTCATTACATTTTACTTCATAATTGCAACCGCATGTGTTGTATTCATTGTTGCAAAACTTGTTCTGTATATAGTTTGTTTGTTACCATGACAACACCACTGATCAGTGGTGTTGTCATGGTAACAAACAAACAGCTCAATGCTGATGCTGTCATGGAAATAGTTTTCTAATCAGCAATAAATATAACAATTTCTGATCAACCCATATCAATTGCATGCTTAAAATAACATACCGGTTAAAGCCCCGCCCATTTCAAGACAACCCGACCCACTTCCGGATTAATAAACTTCTGGGTTAGGCCCCGCCCAGTCCGAGTACAGATACTGTATATATATATATAATGCTGTACTCGCTCATCTCTAGTGTTTTGATTGTCCTTGACCTGTCAGCCTTCCAGCTCTCTAAAGCTCAAAAACGTGCTGTGTTTGGTGGACTTACAGCTGCTAAGAGGATGATTGCAACCCGTTGGAAGCCACCTCATGACTTATCTGTTTGTTCATGGATCCTTTCTTTTTTGGATGTCACGTCTTTCGACGGCTCATGTGGATGGAGACCCGGGGAAGACTTTGGAGACTTTGCACAGCATTGCTGAGTCTTTGAAGGCAATGCTGTAGCCTTTCTTTTGTTTGCGTGTGTGACTGGTCCCTTGTCTGTCTGTCTGTGTGTCTGTTTGTGTGTCTATTTCTGCACGTGTTGTTTTGTGTCTCTTCCTCCCGTTTTCCTCTTTGTGACTTTGTGGCCCTGGGACGCATTCCTATGTTCCAGTGTGTTGTTTGTAACTGTTGTGAATGTTATGTTTATTTTTTTTTCAGATTATTAAAATAAATATTTGATCACAAAAAAAATACTAAGTTACACCTCTAGTAAACTAGTATTCACATGAAATAAAACAATAAAACATTCAGCAAATGGGTAATAACAAATTCAACACATCTGGTTGCTTTGGACTCATCACTAGGCTTCCTCAGTCATGGTATATTTTAGCATATAGGTATCACATTTGCAGCCTCACCTTCCTCTTTTTGCTTCTACCCTCAGCCTGCAGGGTCCTGGTACACTGCTCCACACACTGAGAGAAGCTCAGACTGCTGTGGTCTGAACTGTAGTCCAGCTCAGCCAATTGAGCAAGAGACAGGATGTAGTTGCAGGCTATACGTAATATTGCCAGCTTGGATAGCTTCTGCCCATAGGAGTAACATGGCACCTGGGGAAAGAATGAAATTGAGGGAGATGGGCATAGAACGTTTTTTAACATGTGTAAATTGGCTTGCTGTCTGTTAACTAAAATAAAAACAAGGAGAATGATGATGAATCATAGTCACTATCCACATTGCATAATAAGAACCAGGGACATGGTCTGACAGTGTTGCCTAAGTCATCACACCTAGAGATTGTCCAAGTTCCAAGGGGGGTCATGATTTCAGCTTTGACCTTAGAAAATCCGACTTCCAAGTACAAAAGGAACTAGTACAAAAGTAGAAAATGGCTTCTCGTGGCCCAAATGTTTGTGGACAAAAGGCACAATATGGCTATTTAACCCTAAGATGGGGGGTACTGGAACTGGGTTGCATGACTAGGGGACGGTCAGTGTGTGAAGATGAGGATGTGTGTGTGTTAGCAAAGGGGAGAGAAAAAGGGAAGAAAGCACATAAAAGCAAGAAAGCAAAACACTTGAAACCTTTATTTTGGGCGGGGCAAAAATAACTAAAACTAGAACTGCAAGCAGTTAGGATGGAGTCCAAGCCTCATCGTGCCAGTTTCCCCAACGCGAGTCGACCCCGGCAACCTGGGGAGCGTGCAAAAGCAGAACCCAAAGCGCAACGTGGGGAAGCAAACGTCAGAAAATATCGAGAGGTGTGAGCCACAAGGTCTGCGGTACATTGCCGTTGCAAATATCCCAGAGCCCTAAAGGATTTTTGACAACCTTTGGTCGGTCTGGTTATATTTTCTATAAAAGCTTGTAAAACATCAACCCTGTTGTCCATAGTCAATCTAATAACTCAGCTATTAGAATATTTCTGTTGCAGTGAGGTCACTTGAATGTTAAAGACGTTGTAGGACCATAAAGACAATTAAATAAATAAAACGGAACATGAATCTCACAGATATATATTGATATCAAAAACACCGCAATGCCACACAAGCATTTGTGTTGTCTAAAACAGTTCTATATATTTGAAGTCACCCAGTGCAAAAATAAACATATTGAACATTTTAACTCATATAAAGGACAAACTATATTCATTTCTTACATACAGTGTATCAATCTTGGATGTAAGGATTCATTTCACAAAGACCCGAAAAACTCTAGACTTCTAGGAAGACAACAAAGACATCAGCAGAGCAGGCGACTGTTACCTTTTAGCTCCAAAAGACACTATGTTTCCACAAATTATAATTGTAAAGTTATTAAGTTATGAATCAGAAGTGCCGTTTGGCATTGTATACAACGCGTTCGGGGTGTCACCTAGCAACAGCAGCGCCACGTCAGACACGTTTGTTGTGTGTAGGACATCGAAAAATCCACTCAGTCGCCACGCAGCTGACACACAATATAAACGGCACGCTCGCATGATGCAGGCACTGTGTAGCCGGCCTTAGACACATTAAACAGATTACCAAATTAATGTAATACTTACGGATACACGATATATCCCTTCCCCCCCTTCTCTTCTCTGCTTCTCTTCCTAGTCGTCAGATTCATCTACCAATCTTTGTAGAGCTGGCTTAGGTTAGCCTTGGACCAGCTCTTTGTTATGCTGTTATAGTTTTTGACTGCCGGGGGGCTTTCTTTGACACACTGAACTCCTCTCTCCTCTCTCTTTCCATCTGTGTGCATCTATGTCAGACCTATGTCAGAGACCTAGCTGGGAGAGCTTACTCCCCAGAGTCCTTATATTTTTTCGCCCCACAGTGGTTGGTTGCAGCTGTCGCAGTGGTTCTGCTCCGCACCCTGCTATGCCCTACTACGACCTGCCATGCCCTGCTACGTCCTGCTACGACCTGCCATGCCATGCCCTGCTACGCCCAGCTACATCCTGCTATGTCCTGCAGTGCCCTGCTACACCATGAACTACTATAACTACTATTTCTATTAATAGTTCCATTATCTTTATTGTGACTAGTAGTCGTAGACTTTAGTCCGAGGTTTCTCCTTAAAAGGAAGCTTTCCTCACCACTCAAGGTTTCTGCTTAAAGGGAGTTTTCCTTGCCACTGTCGCACTAAATGCTTGATCTTCGGGAATTACTGGAATTGTTGGGTCTTTGTAAATTATAGAGTGAGGTCTATACCTACCATAACTGTAAAGTATCTTGAGATAACTCTTGTTATGATTTGATACTAGAAATACAATTTAATTGAATACAAGCGCGACATGCAGCAAAGGGCTGCAGGCTAGAATTGAACCCTAGCAGCTGCCGTAAGGAGTGAGCCTTAGTTACGCTAAACTAGGTAAGCTACCAGGGCGCCCGTTAAAAACAATTTGAATAGAGTCATAAAACCTGTCATAAAACAGATATTAAAGCGCACGTGTCAGAGTGACTGAATCTCAGTATAAACAGTATGGCAAAATCTGGCACAGCTCACATGATATAAATGGTTATTACTATCCACTTCACTACTTCACCACTGCATTTTCTTTAAGATTATCCAGAGATTAGCCAGAGGTCATTGAGCATGCTCAGTATTGTGTTTACACCTCTTTGCTGGTTTGAGAAGCTGCAAGGAATAAACTCTCTGCTGTTTTAATCACAATGAAGATACATTTTTGTTCAAATCAGTTTTGGCTAAGATCTTTTTGCATGCCAAATTTTGCAAAACTGCTTAGACCGCTACAGCAGTAAATTGGTGCAATCAGCCAACAACATAACAGCCTTATTTTTAATCTGCTCTGATCGTAGGCTATCATTTGCTCTGTTCCATACTGCTGCTCTTGATGTGGCTATCCTGATGTTGTGCGTGTTTTTAGTGTGGAGTCTCACCTGCTTCCTTAGGGCCTCGAATGCGGCACTGATGGTGTGGACACGGGTCCTCTCTCTGGCATTGGCTAGAAGCCTCCTGGTCTGCTGGATGGCTTTGACCTCCGGGAGATGCTCAGGTCCATCAGCACTCACCACAACCCGTTTTTTGGGGGACTCCTGAGCGCAGAAAGACATTTGTTTTATTTCACTGAATCAAACAATTTGATTCAATGTTATTGAAATCACAGTTTTTTCCACTGGGGGTGGGGGGTTAACTGCAAAGTCATGCTGTGAACAGCCATAAGCAGTTAAGCTGCACTGACATGGTGCAAGTATTTTTCCCACTGCACCACAAAACAAATTAAAGTTGTTTACCTTGATGAGAAGTGCTAGTCACAAATCACAGTAAAACCTGTCACCTGGAGTTCTTTTCATCTCACAGTGGTTGTTGCTTTATGACAAACACAATGCTTTTCTTATACCTTCTTTGCAAAAAAGTAACCCACCAGTGTATCTTATGTGAATAGCAACACAAGGAAAGTTTGCATTAATATGAGCTGAAAGTGATGGGTAAACAGTAAAATAGGAATAATAGCTGATGTTATATAAAAACACAGGAGTGAAACAAAACCCAAAAACACAAACATTTACTTTGCAGCTACAAAAGAACTGAGAGTTTCCATGACAAAGATTTTTTTCTAGTCACTGGAACATGCGTGTGTACAGACAGGGAGGAGAATGTCACAGGTTGGCCATGGTTGCTACGCTCGACCACAGCAAAGCATCACGGATATTCCCTGCTGGCTTGGCAGCCACAGCTAAAAAGGGCCGACCAAGGCCCATGGAAAAACGCATTCAGATCTAGAAGGCAACAGTTTATCATTCAAACAAAAAACTGATTAACACCTCACCATAATCACCCTTTGAATCATGTGCACGGAACTACAGCAAATGATGAAGAAACAGCAACAATTTATTGTATTGTTTTGCGATTTTGGTAGAAATGTGTTACTTCACTAGGTTGGCAGATGATGTAAGTTTTTTATTTCCTAAAGAAAATAAGATTTTTGGACTCAGAAGAAGAAAAAAATAACTGGTTAAGCCAGATGTTTTGAAATGAGTTCAAAATGGAAAGCAGTATGAGCACGGTTCCAACACAATGTTAAATAATTCCAGTTCACTGGAACAAGGATTCCAGACATGAATACAGATGCTGGAGTGAATATAGATACACAAGTCTTGGATTTTCCATTATATTGAGTGCTATATGTTTTTAATATGTCACCAGAATGAGACATATAGCATATGAAGATAGATAGATAGATAGATAGATAGATAGATAGATAGATAGATAGATAGATACTTTATTCATCCCACGCAGGGAAATTTGTGCAAGAATGAAAGCTTATTTACTCTTAGCCAGCAAACCTACTCACGTGCAGTTTAATAGTGATTGGCAGTCTTTATATTTATATTATAGAATCAACTATTAGTATTAGGATGGGCAGTGACATGTGGAAATTCAAAAGCTATTCATTTGGTATCAATAAATTTCACATTGAAAAGTATTGATTAATAATCACTGATGAATATTGCCTATTCCTAATTTAACACATTAAAAAGAATATTGCATTTCACTGCATCACATCTGTACAGCAATAAACTTATATGTAACGTTCGTTTTTTTCATCATGTTGAACTATTGATTATTTTTCAAGTTTTTCAATTAATCCTTGAATCCACTTCTCTAAATGTGAAAAAATAGTAGGCAGATTCCCAAACTGAATGCTATTCAAATGTCTTGTTTTGACTGACCAACAACAACAAATTCCAAAGGTATTCCATTTACAATTGAGAAAATCAACAAATCAGCAAATCCTCCCATTAGATAGACTGTCAACTGCAAATGTCTGTGACTAAATAAGTTAAGCTTAAACAATCATTTATCAAAATAGTTGTTAATTTTCTGTCTAACTAATTAATCAATCAATGATTTTCACAACACTCCACACATTCACCTTGGGTGACTGGACCTGGGGCTCCACATGTTCGTGACACTGGGAGGTCTGGGAGGCTCTGGGGACAGTCAGAGTTGCAGTTTGGCCTGACAAAGAGTGCTCCATGGATAAGGCTTGGTGGCTGGGTGAATGGCTGTGGCTGCTGCTGGTTGATGTTGACAGAAGGAAAGTGGAGCGGAGGCCCAGTTTGAGTCTGTTGGAAAGAGGCTGGGAGATGGCTGTGGGCCAATGGGAGATCTCAGAGTTAGAAAATTGAGAGGCAGGTAACTGGGAAAGTTTGGAAGTAATGGCAGGCACATTAATGCCAATTCTCATGTCTATGGCACCACTCTGAGCTGGAGCTACATTGCCTTCAGGTAGTTTTGACAGAATCCCGTAGTACTGGCCATCCCTTCTTGTGACATCATCAGCTGTCTCTGTAGTGTAGACAAGCTATTGACATTACATGCCTCTGTCTGGGTGTCATCAACTGAGTCTACATCCGACATGTTCGCTGGGTAGGTTTTTATCCTCTCAGGCTCAGGGCTACTGAAAAGCCTTTTAGGCTCCCGAGACTTCCTCTTGAACTTCTTGTTAGTACCTGGCACAGAGATCAGTACCGGTTCTTTGTTAATGGATCTATTCCAAGTATTACTTAGTGGATGAGGGTTCTTCATTTTCCGAAATTAGCCTTGTTTAACTAAAAGCTAGTGAAAATATATTAAAAACAGATCCAATTTCAACTACACAAAATGCAAGTCAAGCAAAGCTTTTAAAACTGTTCCCACTTTAGGAGTGTCATCTTTCAAAACTTTCACCTGCTGAAAACATTTGCTTAATTATTGTAAAAAGTCAAAGGGGACTATTGTCAGATAAAAATTTGGGTCCCAGTCTGTTAAACTTCCCCACTCATAATTTACACATATTTACCAGTATGAGTTTTGTTATAATACACAAAGCTTTTTCTGACAAACCTCCAGCTGCCAACAGTGTAACACAATCTGTTTAAGTGCACTAAAGGAAGCTGCACAACCATGTGAGTTACTCTAACTTCACCAGCAGATTTTCTTTGGCTCCACTCTGTCTGCAGAGCAGCATCCTGAATAATCCATATTAGTACACAAAGCTGTTTAACATATGCTATTCTGCACAAGTCGTCCCTCTGGATCAAGATTTGCAGGAAGCTTTCCTCAGCTGTAAAGGTTCCTTTCTGTGTGAGCAGTCCAGGCCTGTGCCTTTGAATTGGGGTTACAGTCAAGCTGTCTGAGCATGGCTCCAGTCAGTCTACATAGCAGCACTGTGAATAACCCACACTGATAGACACACTGAGCACAGATAGGCTGCAGTGGAGCTGCAACTGCTGGACAAAATAATGGGAACAGCACTTAAACAGGATGGCAGCTCTTAGGGAGCAAAATCACAATTCCAAATGCAGTCACACTGACCCGTAATGTAAATTTAAACAGCTCTGGATGTCACTGGTTTACAGAGGTTTCCAAAGCAACCATAGGGGTCAGAATCGTATTAGATTAGTTACAGAATTTAATAAAAATACTTGGCATGGGCTGTCAACATGTTCCAAACACAGACAAAGTTTGTCTGCCCACAGAGTAATATTGTCGTGTCTCTAAACTCAAACAAACCAAAAAGCGTCACAGCAGCCGGTCGGGGTTCGGATGTCAGCGTTAAAGTGGCGCTAGCCTCAACTTTTCCAAGATGAAATTGTCCCCTACATGCTATCCCAGGACCGATACATCTCTGTGTCAAACCAGGTCCCCTTCTTGAAGAAAGCTCCAATATCGCGCTGCCACTTAGTAAAACGGGATATTTGTCATTCAGTGAGCTGGCTCCACGGGACTCATTTGCTACTATAAGTTACCAGTTGTCCAGATATTAATCATAGTTAATTAGTCCACAAGCTGTATCTTCTGAGTTTACACCGGTAGTCCGGTGGTCCTCTCCGTGCCTCTCGGGATCCTGATTCCTTGCTAGAGGAGGGGACTGATTACAAAGCAAAGAGGGCTCGCGCTCGTCTCTGCTGGCGTCTGACTGGCTGGAGCTGTCTAGAGCCACACACACACACACACACACACACACACACACACACACACACACACACACACACACACACACACACACACACACACACACTAATGAGAGAGACTTCTACATAGACAAATCTTTAGAGCAGCCCAATCACGAGCCATGAATTTTACGAGAGTGTATCCGTTTTAGAAAATAGATTAGATTAGATAATATAGATTATCCATTAAAAAAAAGAAAAAGATTATTACTCAAAGTTAAAGAAACGGGTCAGCTGCGCCACTTGCTGGCGTATGACGGTCCTGTACGTTTTGACAGTTTGCTTTTTTATTTGAACCAAGACTATCAAGAGTAGCCTATCAATAACCTGGATTACTGTTGGCATATCTAACAGTTGACAAAAGACACAAACCAGACATACAGTCTATGATTTAAAAACACTCATCCTGCCAGCTGTTGGTAGAAATGGGAAACCACATGGTCTGTTACGGTGGAAACTCATTAGCATGTTACAGAAAAGCTATTCAACATGCTTGGCTTTTATTTTGATATAGAATTATTATTTGATTAATTTTTTTTCGATTGCTTAAGCACTATTTTAAAAAACTGGGACTGTTTTTTTAAACACTACATACAATTAGCACAGCCACACACAATAAGCAATACCTCAGACCATTTGCAAAAGCTATACACTAATAAAAAAACTATTTTGTTACTATGAAACACACGTTACATATGACTTAGTTTTGTTAATTCAGAGGAAAAGGACGTCTCTCTCTCCGATGATTTCCTCACGTCTCTCTGGGGCAAGAAGGGAGGGAAGTGGAGGTGAGTCCTTTCCTAACCACTTTTCCTTAACCCCAATGATCATGAGGTGAAGGAAAGGTGTAAAAGGAGAATTCAAAAGGAATTAGGAAAATACAAGGAGAATCCGACTGCCCTTTCCCCCGGCTGCGTAAGCGTATGGACTTAGATCTGCCAGTAAAACTACACTGTTATGAAGGTGGACTACAGAAAGGCGTCTGGATACTTGGCCATGTGCGTTTTTACCGTGTTGTTTTATGCTGGCTCAATAAACGTGGACCTTGTGGAAAATATTACTTTTTCATTTTATTTATTTTTATTCTGTAACAATTATTTAAATTCGATTTTAGTATATAGTATCAAATCATAAAATCAGTTATCTTGAGACACTTTACAGATAGAGTAGGTCTAGACCACATACAGAAACCTAACAGTTATAGTAATTCCCCCAATTCCCCCAAGAGCAAGCAACTAGTGCGACAGTGGCGAGGAAAAACTCCCTTTTAGGAAGAAACCTTGGACAGACCCAGGGTCTTGGTAGGCGGTGTCTGACAGTGCAGGTTGGGGGTGTGATGAACAGTGACAATAACAGTTACATCAAAGATAATGGAACAGTGACTATAAATAGTAGTCGTAGTAGTTCATGGCACAGCAGAGCACGGCAGGGTGCCACAGGATGCAGCATGGCACAGCAGAGAGCATGACGCAGCAGGGTGTGGCAGGTCACTGCATAGCGAGGAGTGCACAAGGACCACACTGACAGCTGCAATCATGATTTTGGTGCCACCCTAATCCAAGGTAGCATGCTGGGCAAAAAAAACAAAAAACAGATGGAGCCTGATAGCTGAAGGCTCTGGCTCCCATCATGTGATGGTTTGGGTGGGTGTTTTGGTTTCTTTGTTTATCCTTCTGTGGTTTTCGGTCTGGTCTTGTCTCCTTGTGTTTGTGGCTTAGTGTTAGCGTCTGTTTGTTCTACTTCCTGTTTTGCTTTGGTAGTATTGTTTCCTGTCTTGTCTAGTCTTGTCTAGCTTTGCTTTGTGCCTGCCCCGCCCTAATGTGATTCACCTGACGTCTCACCTGTTCCCCGTTACCTCGTTACCTCGTTACCTCTTGTATTTAAGCCCTGTGTTCCCTTTGTCCCTTGTCAGGTCTTTTTGTCTTGTCCGTGCTGTATTCCTGTTGATTTGCCCTGTGTTACTACGTGCTTCTCCTTCTGATGTCTCCCTGCAGATTTCCCTCTTCGTGAGTTCCCCGTGAGTTTTATTCTCCGTGATTCCACCCCTTTGTGAGTGTTTTTGCCAGCCATTGGGCTTCGGTTTTGTTTTCCCCCTTACCTTGGACTTTGCCTGTTTGCGTGGACTTTATGTTTTGCCCTCACTACTAATAAACCTCTTTGCAAACTCCACTGCCTGCCCCCTGTGCTCTGCTTTTGGGTCCTCCTTCCCGAGCAAGCACCTGAAGGCGCCAGGTGTGGCTGCGATGGCCAGGGAGGTCTACCAGCTGGAGGCGAGCCAGCAGGCCTCCCTGATCCCCGCCAGCGAGCCGGCACTCAGCGTCCCGGACCCCCAGCTGATGCCCGTCACCACGCACCCCCAGCCGGCGCCACGGACCCCCTTCTCTCGTCAGCTCCCTTCCTTCTTCCCTTCCCTGTTCCCTCTTTAGCTTCTCTGTCCCTTGTGTCCTTTCGTCCTGGCTCCCTGTGTCCTTTGTTCCCTGGTTTCCCTGTGCCCCAGCCCCCCAGTTCCCTCTCTCCCGATGTCTTCAGCCCTTTGTGGGTTGTTTTTTGTTTCCTGTGGGGTTATTTTGACATCTGGAATCTGTCCTTTGGGGGGTACTGTGATGGTTTGGGTGGGTGTTTTGGTTTCTTTGTTTATCCTTCTGTGGTTTTCGGTCTGGTCTTGTCTCCTTGTGTTTGTGGCTCAGTGTTTCCCCGGTAAGCGTCTGTTTGTTCTACTTCCTGTTTTGCTTTGGTAGTATTGTTTCCTGTCTTGTCCAGCTTTGCTTTGTGCCTGTCTGATTGTCCTGCCCCGCCCTAATGTGATTCACCTGACGTCTCACCTGTTCCCCGTTACCTCTTGTATTTTCCCTTGTCAGGTCTTTTTGTCTCGTCCGTGTGGAAGTCTGTATTCCTGTCAATTTGCCCTTTGTTCCTGCATGCTTCTCTTTCTGATGGCTCCCTGCATTCTGGGAGCGCAGTGCTCTAGTGGGACAATAAGGTACCAAGAGCTCTTCCGGCTGTAGCACAAACCCTGGACCTCACAGATTCAGCAATTTTCTGCTGTCCCGGCACTCCATGCATGCGTGCCGTGGAGAGTTTCATATATATCACACCCAGACAGGAAAGGATGCGCATACACAGATCATGAGAGGGTCTCTTCGCAGCCATAAGTCCAGAGAGCTGAACGGCTGATGGGTCATTCAGAATCAAGACATTGGCTGAATCTCATTTGTCTGTCTTACCCCTTCCCCTCATTTTTGCGTGTTCATGCGGGACCTAGTGGTGTTCCAATCCTTTTTGTGACCGAGGGGTAGGGGAAAGATCAAGGGGTGTATGGCCCTTGAAAGCAAGTGACAACGTGACCTGACTTGTAAACACAGCAAGCAACAATGGCTGCCGCATTGACCAGAGAGACACATAAATGTAAGTATTTTCGGCTTAAATAATTGATTTAAAAGTTACGACAGTCTTGTTTTGTGGTCTATACAGTTAATTTGTTTGTTTGTGGTCTTGTGTCTTTTTTGTTAAAATTTTTTCTGAACATCAATTACATTCAAAACGGTGATAACTCAAACAGATATACAACACGTGTGTGTGTGTGTGTGTACACATGTGTTGCAAACAGACCTAAGTATTACACAGATAACATCTGCCTCTGCACCACCAAAGTGAACATAACATAACTAAAACATATATAAATGCATATGACACTGTTGTCAAAACCCACACAATCAACAGAGACGCCATCTTGAAAGGTTTTGATCAATATTGTATGGTGATGTCACCAAGTGGTGTCCCATTTCATAGGGGTGTGTTTTCACCCCTAGCCCTTACCCCTTGGTTTCTAGGGTCAAGGGGTAGGGGTAAGGGCCAAGGGTAGGGGTAAGATAAAGAAATGTGATTCAGCCATTGACAGTAACAGGCACTGTAACATTAAACAAGGTGGAAATTTTGGATGCAACATTGTTCCAGAACTGACCAATGGGAGTGCACTCCCAGAAAATGTGAAGATATTTACCTTATTCTTTTATCAGGCAGAAAGTGCACAAAGGGCTGTTAATTACTTCCTATATTCCTATATCGCAATTGCGTGCCCAGATCCACTCAATAGGAAGGGCAGAGAGGCCAGATATCACTAAGAACTGATGAAGCCTAGATACTATACCACAGTTTATAGGCTGCACAGCAAATAACTTCCGGATAGGATGGATGGTCAAAGGCCTCTGCCAGGGACACCGTATGCCTAAAAGAAAACTATAAGAGGAACGTGGCAGAATGCATTTTGTAAGTCAAAGAAGGGTAACAAGTGTTGAACGGAGGTTCAGTTGAAAACCCAAGAAACACAAAGCTAAAAGTTAAATATACAGGTAAAAGCCAGTAAATTAGAATATTTTGAAAAACTTGATTTATTTCAGTAATTGCATTCAAAAGGTGTAACTTGTACATTATATTTATTCATTGCACACAGACTGATGCATTCAAATGTTTATTTCATTTAATTTTGATGATTTGAAGTGGCAACAAATGAAAATCCAAAATTCCGTGTGTCACAAAATTAGAATATTACTTAAGGCTAATACAAAAAGAGTTTTTAGAAATGTTGGCCAACTGAAAAGTATGAAAATGAAAAATATGAGCATGTACAATACTCAATACTTGGTTGGAGCTCCTTTTGCCTCAATTACTGCATTAATGCGGCGTGGCATGGAGTCGATGAGTTTCTGGCACTGCTCAGGTGTTATACCCAGGTTGCTCTGATAGTGGCCTTCAACTCTTCTGCGTTTTTGGGTCTGGCATTCTGCATCTTCCTTTTCACAATACCCCACAGATTTTCTATGGGGCTAAGGTCAGGGAGTTGGCTGGCCAATTTAGAACAGAAATACCATGGTCCGTAAACCAGGCACGGGTAGATTTTGCGCTGTGTGCAGGCGCCAAGTCCTGTTGGAACCTGAAATCTCCATCTCCATAGAGCAGGTCAGCAGCAGGAAGCATGAAGTGCTCTAAAACTTGCTGGTAGACGGCTGCGTTGACCCTGGATCTCAGGAAACAGTGGACCGACACCAGCAGATGACATGGCACCCCAAACCATCACTGATGGTGGAAACTTTACACTAGACTTCAGGCAACGTGGATCCTGTGCCTCTCCTGTCTTCCTCCAGACTCTGGGACCTCGATTTCCAAAGGAAATGCAAAATTTGCTTTCGTCAGAAAACATGACTTTGGACCACTCAGCAGCAGTCCAGCTCTTTTTCCTTAGCCCAGGTGAGACGCTTTTCGCGCTGTTTCTTGGTCAACAGTGGCTTGACACGAGGTATGCGGCAGTTGAAACCCATGTCTTTCAAGCGTCTCTTGGTGGTGGATCTTGAAGCACTGACTCCAGCAGCTGTCCACTCCTTGTGAATCTTTTTTCACAATCTTGACTAGGCGCGGTGATCCCTATCGCTTGTACACTTTTTCTGACCACAGTTTTTCCTTCCCTTTGCCTCTCTATTAATGTGTTTGGACACAGAGCTCTGAGAACAGCCAGCCTCTTCAGCAATAACCTTTTGTGTCTTTCCCTCCTTGTGCAATGTGTCGATGGTCGCCTTTTGGACAGCTGTCAAATCTGAAGTCTTCCCCATGTTTGTGTAGGCTTCAGAACTGGACTGAGAGACCATTTAAAGCCCTTTGCAGGTGTTTTGAGTTAATCAGCTGATTACTTTGTGGCACCAGGTGTCTTCAAAATTTAACCCTTACACAATATTCTAATTTTGTGACACACGGAATTTTGGATTTTCATTTGTTGCCACTTCAAATCATCAAAATTAAATGAAATAAACATTTGAATGCATCAGTCTGTGTGCAATGAATAAATATAATGTACAAGTTACACCTTTTGAATGCAATTACTGAAATAAATCAAGTTTTTCAAAATATTCTAATTTACTGGCTTTTACCTGTATGTGTGTTTGCTTGAAGTATATCTCACAGCTAAAATATATGTGTTGGTTTGAAATATAACTCACAGCTAAAATATATATATATACTGCTTAAAGTGTGCTATGTAACCCATGATATATATTGTCTTGATAAAAGTATGAACTAAATATAAGAAACAGTTGAAACTTTATAATATTCGTTGGGTGTGACCTTTGGCACATTTTTAAGTGTGCTAAGGGTCACACTTACTGTACAGTGGAACTGGTCTGAACCTGTCCACTGCGGCGGCCACCTGCATGATTACGTAGTGGTGGAAATAGCCTGTTATCAAGAAGGGTTTTGACTTTGAGTATAAATATGAATTGATGTGGCCTCTCTCTTCAGCGAAAGCATACCCACTTATCGGGTTTTCTATTCTCTGATTTTGATACTCTTTGCTTTTAGGGCAGAAAGAGAAGGGATTATTTCTGTATTTTGTACCTGTTTTTTGATTATTCACTAAATAATAAAACTACCTGAGCTTGTTGTGAGCTAGAGGACAAAAGACTTGTATTCCTTGATTTTAGTCATTTCATTTCTCTCTCTCACACCTCGGCTTTCCGAGGGCAGAAGTTTCTCCCGTGAGGGCAGTTAAGACTCCTCTTTAACCACCTGGGCGAGTTGCAGCCCGGCGGGGATCGACATTGACAGTCAGACCTTCTGTTATCTCCTAGTGGGAGCGCATTCCCCATCCGCTCTGCCGGTCAGAGCCACCGAACGGTTCGTGACCGTGAGTACTAAAGAAAAATCATTGGTTGTAAAGATCCCCTCGGGCAGTTCTTAAAATATACAGGGGGACAAGAGCCCGTTAGTGGGGGACGTCTGGGGTAAAAATCTGAAAAGGCCTCTTGCCTTGTCTCCGGTTTTCCTGATCCAGGCGGGGGCCCTTTAAATTTAGCAAGGGTGTGTGTGTCTCTAGTAAAAAGAAACTAAACTGATTATTACTAGAAATAATAATTACTAATTCATTTTAAAGTGTTAAATTAGCGAATCACTGTGTGTGGATCGAAAATCTAGCATTTATTCAATCAGGGAAGTATCAAAGTAACTCCTTTTAATATAGGCTTAACCATCCGCCCCGCTGATAGTAACGGGTGTTATTATACGGCAGAAGCGGGCATAGTAGGAGCGGGGGTTACTGAGGGGAAGGTATGTATAAAAGAAGTTAGCCCTTAACCAAACGAGAGCGATACGACACCTCAGTAACTGTCACACCGTTCGACATGGCGCCCAACGTGGGGCAGTGTTGGGAACTGTAACGCAAATTTAAAGTGATTAACTAGAAGTGGCAAAACAGGTCAATACTGCCCAGAGGCTAGAACCCACTGCCATAGATGGTGCGTTCAAAAAGCTTTAGAACTTGAGATTGAAGTAGCGCGCCGCGCAACTATACTGAATAACTTGGCAAAGCGCCATAGGTATAGAAGCTACAGCCTAGGAACGATAACCACACCGAGGCTTTCTACGTACCGGCTTAAACAGATCGATCACAGGGTAAGCCCTACCAACTACGACAGGGTTAGGTGAAGTAGTTAAACAAAGACGAAAACAACGTGAACAATTGATAGTAATAAAGTAGGACTCAAATAAGACGGTAGGGAATTTTGTTGAAAGGAAATCCAAAAGAGCAAAGTACCGAATAAGTCCCCCGAGTGTGGCAGCTGCAGACGCCTACTCCGCTTCTGTATTTGAGGACACGGATCATGAGGAAAATGGAACACAAATAGACCATATTCTGAGATCCAACCCAGCCTTAGGCATGTCAGAAAGCTTAATAAACCTAGGTAATGGAACAATAAGATACTTTCATGGTTATATTAGGAAGTGTGACCCATACCCAGGAAAATTAAAGATGATTTCATGGTTCAACCCAGCGAATAGGTTACTGGACCATGGAGGAGGAGTAGCAGCAGCGTTAAAAAAGAAGTTCCCTAAGTCATGTGACTGGGAACCCTCTGCGCCACTGCCAGATGGAACAATAGTTCAACAAACTCATAAAGACTACGGAGTCTATGGGGAAGTGATACACTGCTGTTATAGCGGAAAAAATGACGCAAGCAGGTTAGTGTCCGCTTTCTATGATAAAAATGATGAATCATACCTCTTTAGAATATTACAAGAGGGAGTAATAAAAGCCAAACACCCATACAGGGTGATTACCTACTAGGATATTAAAGATGCACCGAAGCTGTGAATGGGTGGTTTGTTGTTCAAAACAGGCAATGGGAGAAATAGAAAGGGCTCTGTTGCAATCAGAGAACTTGTACCCTGATCTGTTTATGTCTCGGACCACAAGGTTCACATGCCAAGGTCAGGAGTGATAGTATATATACCACACTGTACCAGAGAGCAAGACGTCTCTGGCTACTTGGAGAAGGACTGAGAAACAGTACTCTAGGGATTCAGTGTGGAGAACAGGTGGAACAGAGCAGCCCCACTAACTCAGGAGGCCCAGATTCACCGAGGAACCTCAGGTTTAGAAAACCAAGAGAGTAATACCTGCTCTAATCCCAGATGAGGGTATCGGGCAGGATTCAGTGGTGCGGATAGTGAGGGGATACCCTGACTGTGTTGGTACCTTCGTGCACACCTCAGAATGTCTTAAAACACACATGAGGAGTCTCCACTACCAGACCATGAACAAGAAGTAGTAGACTGGATTGGGGAGGGTATCTCCAGGAGATTCTCTCTCTACCTGCATGTAAATATGGGAACTACCAGAGATTGGAATGCTTAAGTGAGGCACAAGCATAGGATATCGTGCAGTGTATAAACCTGCGAATAGGGAGAATTTATTAGGGCAATACACCCCTGGTCAATTCAGCGCGGGCTGGAGAAGTAATGACAATAAACCTAAGAGGAAGGGACCGGGGATCCCCCAGGTCCTCCTCACATGGATTAAAGATATACTGCCGTTGTTTGGGGAATGACATTTCACATTCTACTACCGCTGATCAGGAAGGTGATGAATTAACGCACCTGAAAATATAGATGAGGATGATGAAAACTCAGAGTCAGAAGAAGATGAGGAGATTCACAGGAGGATGATTACCACACAGATGTGGAAGAAGAATCAGAGGAGGAGGACGGGGATGGTCAGAGGAATCTGCCCCTGTACTCCCCTATTACTGATTTTAGAGAAATCCTCCAACAGTCAGCTTTAGAGTCTATGAGTCACCCGTGTACATTCCCCCAACAGGGGTCATAGGGATACGGGAATAGTAGACCCCGAAGAGGGTTCAAGAAACAGTTCAAGATTTAGCCCCTTAACCCGCCAAGCACCGACCACCCCTAGACCAAAAGGAGCGAGACGGTGCTTGCTTCTGCCAACTCAGGCTAAAACCCACAGACAGGCGTGATAGGCCTCACTAGGACCATAAGCGCGCTAAATCTGGGTCATAGGGAGGGCTGTCCTGATGCAAAAGCACCTCGCTGCCTATTGGTGCTCAAAGAAAGCACAAAAGAAAACTAATAGACCTGTAATAGAATCTGACGAGAGGATGACCTCCCATTACTCACCCCACTAAGGGAGAGAAGCGAAATGCGTAGGAGGAAGAAATTACCCTAAGCCTATACATGAGAAGTACACCGAGGCCCAGGGCCAGTGACTACACCTCAACTGAGGAGCATTCTCACTCCTGTTAGAAGACCATGGTTCCCCCAGGCCGGCAC
>JABXJD010000946.1:12500-133462 GCA_013375575.1 Percina caprodes | reverse complement strand
TGAATGTCTGCAGTTTGAGTTCAAATGATTTATTTTCATTAAACTGACGCCTGTTTTAAAAACTTTACACGAGATTCTGTGACCAGATGAGCTTCATGTTGCCAGGAAATACATACTTAAACATGGTATTGACAAGGTAACAGTTGCTCCAATACAAAACTGTAGTAACAGTAATGTATGTATTTAACTGTATGCATAGTTATTGGAAAGGGATTATATATATTGTCAGTTGGTGTTCTTGGGCCTTCCACATCAATTAAGTATTGTTTGCTAAGTGTGTAAGTGGTGAAAGCAATATTGACAAAAAAGTGTATAATTCATCCAATCTTCCATTTATCTTCTTTCTCCAAGTATTCTTGCCCTCATAGCTTTGTCCTCATATGTATTGGACCTGTCCACTGCGATCAGCCTCACTCCTGAAACACAAAGAGGAATGAGTCCATCAACACAGTCTGAACAGAAAGTTGGGAAATAGACATATATATTTTGAAGTTTTGAAGGAATTCTGAAATATTAACATCCCACACACTGTAATTAGGACATGCTTTACACATTGTAATGTGACACTGGAACTCATCAGGTTATTCAGTATTGATAGTATAGCTTCATGCAGTACAGCCGATTATCCATGATATTATTTACAGTAAACATATTTGCAGTAAAATGGTAATGATCAAAGTGTATTATACAGTATACACATGATTTATTTATTTATACTGTATTTATTGTTATAGATGACTGGAGGTCTGGAAGCTATGCTGTATATTCTGAGGTGGTTAACGTAATCTACAAGAAACAGAATACAAATAATTATTTCCCTAGACAAACATAAACCAAAGAAAACCTGTCTAATATGTCAAAGTAGCTTTATTGTCAATACATTGAGGGGTTAGCTTACATTATAACAAAATTTGAGTGGCAGTTCCCTGATGATTCTGTTATTGCGCAAATAAATCCATGTGTGTATATATGTGTGTATGTGTCTGTGTGTCAGAGATGCTCACAAGTCTTTGATCTTGAGTCCAAGTCAAGTTCCATTGAGGCTTTCTCAGAATACTGCATTTAAAGCATGTAATATGTAATTATGATTCATTAATCTATTATCATACAGTATCAGCTCTGAGGCTATTGCAATATGAGAAAAAACACCAGGAATGCTTTACTTTCAAGTTATTAACTATATTTTGCCTTGTAACATGAACACAGTACATACCAAATATTGAGGTACTCTGGGTTTCAGGAAAAAATTGTTAAAATTAATTCTATTTTTCACTTACAGCGCAAAACCATGTAATGTGCACTGTGTCTACAATTAATGACAGCCAAGAAACTACTGTTAGTCAACACATCCACCAGACTCTCAAACCCAGTGTAACGTAACTTAATAATAGATCAGCAATAAACCTGTTTGCAGCCAACATTAATAATTAATGTGGTGGCAACCAGAAAATTATTACGTAGCGTTAAATCACCCAAAAAGTCTGGCAAACAAACGTGCATTCATTTTTTCATAACATCTAGTGACAGTTACATCCATAGGTCCTTATCAGGGTGCATTTTCATGTGCCTAATACAATCAGACATCGTTTTAGGCCTTGTTCTCTGAAGTTTTTTAAAGCCAAAGCTTCTGATGAATGGCACAGCAGCTGCCGGTGCGGTCAACATGTTTGTTGTCCTCTCTCATGTGTGGCCGCGCAGTAGGTATGTTACCTTTTTGTAGGTGTTTATAAGTTATGCAGGGAGGGGGATAACATTCAGGTCATCAGATGGAGACGTTTCCTAAAATTATATATTTTTGGAAAGGTCTCCGAGCTAGAACCGACAATCAAATTGTAATCTTTTTTTTTTTTTTAAATAAAATTCTCATCACACATCAACAGCCATTTTTATTCCAGAGCTTGCCTCCCTACGTGCACATGTTCCACCAAAACAAGTTCCTTCCCAAGTCTATTTTGCAGAAGCACCATTGATGCTTCCTGCTCTTAGCGCCCCTAAGACAATTGTGATTGGTTTAAAGATATGCTAATAAACCGTCTGGTAACCTCTCCGGCCTGGCCCAAAAGATACAAAACCTCCACCCAAGTTCGGTGTGGAGGCCTCGCCTAGCCGTCTTCCGTGTGCCTCCTGGTACCGAACTCTCAGGGTATAGAGTAAATGTGAGTCACACAAAACTCAGATGTCGGATGGTAATTTCTTAATCACACAAGGTCCCCAGATGATACATCCCCCTGCATCCCATGCGAATAGCGTTTAACTTAGACTACTGAAGCCTCATATGTAGCTTCAGCTGTATTGTAGAACACATTTTTACACAAAACAAAGAGTGGGGACTTCTTTATGGCCAGAGGAATAATTACAGAGATCAACAACTCTTTCAGGTTACATATTGGCTGACAGGCAAACGCACTGCAACTTAATGAGAAGCACGTTTCATGAGTTTGAAGTGCGTTTGCCACTATACATACATGAGGTACTATTAAAAATGTGAACATACTGTATCATTTAAATCAACAACATATACTGTGAGAGAAGGGGGTGATAAGTCAAAGGTCCAGAGCTGGATTCAAGCCATGGAAGCTAAACATAGAACACAGTACGCCACCAGGACGAAGTGTCTCTAATCTAGACATTTTCTACTGCTACAGCAGTAGTTAAAGTAGTTCAAGACTTGTTCCATCTCAACTAAATAAACATTAAAATGCTGGATAACCTCTTTAATATGTGTATGTAATATCTGTAAGTTTCTAAGTAAGTGCTGAAATTATTTAAAAATAATAGGGGCACCTTTTTGATTGCCAGGTTGGAAATATTAAATCCAATATTTGTTGGCAGCGCAACAAACCATAATCAAAACAGTGACACATGAATATTCGTATAAAGAAATGTTGGCGAACAAATTATTAACCTTAGTGACTATTATGCAGCAGACACAGAGCAATATGATCATTCTACTGGAGCGGTGTTCAGGTCCACATGATAAATTTAAGTATTTAATATTCTCTGTCGCCTAGTGCTTGCTCATGTTGGGTTTCTGTAAATAACATTACAGAGTACGGTCTAGACCTGCTCTTTTATGAAAAGCGATGTGAGATAACTGTTGATGTGATTTGGAATTGAATAAAATTTAATTGTTTGGTGCTTAACAGGTAGTGTATAATGGGTTCATGAGAGCTTTTTCAATGTAAACAGCTGCCCATTGCTGCTGGAAATACGGTTGACGATAATGAGACAAAACCAAATCAGTTAAGTTGTGGGCCCTTAAACCAAAACAATAAGTTGAAAGACACTAAAATGCACCAATGATGATACTGCCACATTCAGAGACCTGGACAAAGATTTGATTACTATGTGATATTTATTGTTTATATGAAAAATAAACTAGTCTTACGCCACATTGGTTGTAATTATTTTGTGCAGCTTGTTCTGAGTTGAGATATAATTTCTTGATAATTGTAATAAATGGAAAGTAATTTGAAGTGCGTTGCCACTATACATACATGAGGTACTATTAAAAATGTGAACATACTGTATCATTTAAATCAACAACATATACTGTGAGAGAAGGGGATGATGTGTCAAAGGTCCAGAGCTGGATTCAAGCCATGGAAGCTAAACATGGAGCACACGCCACCAGGACGAAGTGTCTCTAATCTGACCGGTGGTCAGGGAAGCCGTCCGACTGAAGAAGGAGTCTTTCCAGGATATGTTGTCCCGGAGGACTCCGGAGGCAGTTGCAAGGTACCGACGGGCCCAAGGGCTGCAGCCTCTGCCGTGACAGAAGCAAAGCAGCGGGTGTGGGAGAAGTTCGAGAAGACATGGAGAAGGACTTTCGGTCGGCACCAAGGTGCTTCTGGAAAACCATTCGCCACCTCAGGAGGGGGAACGGGAATCATCCAAGCTGTGTACAGTAAGGATGGGACGTTGTTGACCTCAACTGGGGAGGTAATAGAGCGGTGGAAGGAGCACTTTGAGGAACTCCTATATCCAGCTGACACGCCTCTGTGGTGGAGGCAGAGCTGGAGGATGATGGGGATTGTCGTCAATTTCCCTGGTGGAGGTCGCTGAGGTAGTCAAACAACTCCACAGCGGCAAAGCCCCAGGGATTGATGAGATCCGTCCAGAAATGCTGAAAGCTCTGGGTGTGGAGGGGCTGTCTTGGTTGACACGCCTCTTGGAAGTCTGGGACAGTGCCTAGGGAGTGGCAGACTGGGGTGGTGGTTATTCAAAAAGGGGGACCAGAGGGTGTGTGCCAATTACAGGGTATCACACTTCTCAGCCTCCTGGTAAAGTCTACTCCAAGGTGCTGGAAAGGAGGGTTCGGCCGATAGTCGAACCTCGGATTGAAGAGGAACAATGCGGTTTCCGTCCTGGTCGTGGAACAACGAATCAGATCTTTACTCTTGCAAGGATCTTGGAGGGGCCTGGGAGTATGCCCAACCAGTCTACATGTGTTTTGTGGATCTGGAGAAGGCGTATGACCGGGTCCCCTCGAGAAACTGTGGGAGGTGCTGCGGAGTATGGGGTGAGGGTCCCTTCTCAGGGCCATCCAATCCCTGTATGACCAAAGCGAGAGCTGTGTCTCGGCAGTAAGTCGGACTCGTTCCAGGTGAGGGTTGGCCTCCGCCAGGGCTGCGCTTTGTCACCAATCCTGTTTATAATATTTATGGACAGGATATTGAGGCGTAGTCGGGCGGGAGGTTGCAGTTTGGTGGGCTCAGGATCTCATCGCTGCTTTTTGCAGATGATGTGGTCCTGATGGCATCATCAGCCTGTGACCTTCAGCACTCACTGGATCGGTTCGCAGCTGAGTGTGAAGCGGCTGGAATGGGGATCAGCACCTCTAAATCTGAGGCCATGATTCTCAGCAGGAAACCGATGGAGTGCTTTCTTCGGGTAGGGAGTGAGTCCTTACCCCAAGTGAAGGAGTTTAAATACCTTGGGGTCTTGTTCGCGAGTGAGGGGACTATGGAGCGTGAGATTGGTCGGAGAATCGGAGCAGCCGGTGCGGTATTACATTCTGTTTATCGCACCAGACGAAAAGAGCTGAGCCAGAAGGCAAAGCTTTCGATCTACCGGGCAATTTTCGTTCCTACCCTCACCTATGGTCATGAAGGCTGGGTCATGACCGAAAGAACAAGATCCAGGGTACAAGCAGCCAAAATGGATTTCCTCAGGAGGGTGGCTGGCGTCTCCCTTAGAGATAGGGTGAGAAGCTAGAGGAACTCGGAGTAGAGCCGCTGCTCCTTTGCGTCGAAAGGAGCCAGTTGAGGTGGTTCGGGCATCTGGTAAGGATGCCTCCTGGGCGCCTCCCTAGGGAGGTGTTCCAGGCACGTCCAGCTGGGAGGAGGCCTCGGGGAAGACCCAGGAGAAGGTGGAGAGATTATATCTCCAACCTGGCCTGGGAATGCCTCGGGATCCCCCAGTCAGAGCTGGTTGATGTGGCCTGGGAAAGGGAGGTTTGGGGTCCCCTACTGGAGCTGCTTCCCCCGCGACCCAATACCGGATAAGCGGTCGAAGATGGATGGATGGATGGATGGATGGATGGATGGAAAGTAATTTATCTTTTTTTTAACAAAATATAAAAACAATGAGTATTTGTACAAAAGGGAAACTATGATTGAGTTCTTGAATTATTATTGATTTACAGTAAGTATTACTTTGTCAGCACTATTATTATTACTTCAACCTTTTTATGAGTAGAATTGCAATCTATTATCTGTTCTGCTCTGAAGCAGAAGCTGAGCAGCGCCTCATTTTGAAGTAGTGCTAGTGCACGTCTGTGTGTTGGGGCAGCACCGAGGGCAAGGGGAAGGGTTAGGCAAAGCCTAGTCTCGCTTTGCCAGACCCTCCTCCAAAGCATGTTGAAAGAGGGTCTGGCTACTCCACATAGCATTTGGGGTTGGGAGGAAAAGGTGCTCTGGTTTATTGGCTTTTCTTCAAACCAATCACAATCACCTTGGGCAGTGTTAAGCACCGAAGAAAAGTTGTGGTGCTGATATGATGATGTGTTTATTATGAAATTCCATCTGTGCGACCACCATAGGTCAAGATGAAAACAGTATTAAGGGAAACACAAAAGTTGAGCTTTGACAGTCACTAGTGCACATTTATCCCCTTTGAGCGAGTCACTATGTAAGTAACTGTGTTAAAGCTGGGCTAGCGGTTCACAGACATACACAGGTGGAGGCTCTCCGTTGTGTGTGCCTGTGGAGGAGTGTCACTATGTTGCTGTAGCCATGCTATTTATCCCGGTTAAAAATACTGTTTGTCAGACCTAAATATCTTGTTAAGCGTTGAATATATCACAGTTGTTGGCTGGCCCATAGTATGTTGTGTTTACTAACATAAAAGAGGAATAAATATCTTGCTCATGTACGACATCTTTCCACTAGCAGGTGCTATGGCTACAATCAGTGAACGTTCCACTATTTATACTTGCAGCTGTAGCTGCTACCAGCTGGGAAGTCTGGCCTATTACATCACAATTTGGGAGGGCCCAGAGAATTCAGGTGAATGGACATTTTCAAATCCAAGCAGACACATACTAATTTTGAGCAGAAAAAGCAGTTGTTATTGGAAATAACATCATGACAACAGTAAGTCCCGCTTTACAATATTCTTCCATCACTACTAATACAACTACAATGTAAGTAGTGCAAAACTCTTAGTATTAATATAATTGGTAGATTGTTGATAATGAACATGTTTAGCAGCTGAGCTCAAAGATTTGCCATGTAACTGTTTTTTTGTCCAGTCAGGTTCCAGTTCTGATATTTGTGACCTCAGGCATATGGTGGTGCAAACATCAAAATAAAAAAAGAAGTGATAAATGTATTTTTTCCTGCTAACTGTGTGCAAACAAACTGAAAAAGTATTTCACCCCCACCCCCACCTCTCTCTCTCGCTCTCTCTCTTCTTCACCAGCTGCCGATGTCTGACAGGCTGATGACTGTGTTTTTCCTTCTTGTTTCAAAGTATGTTGGAGCAGATGGCCTGGAGAAGCAAAGTGGGGAATGTGTTGGAGAGACTGCAGGGGAATGTGCCAAGTGTGTGTGTGTGTGTGTGTGTGTGTGTGTGTGTGTGTGTGTGTGTGTGTGTGTGTGTGTGTGTGTGCATTTGTGTGGTTTCAATTCGCGTGCCTTCTCGCTGCCCTCTGCCCTTCATGGCGCCAGCTCCACTTCCCCTTCACTCTAAACATCTGGTGTCTGGAACTTTGAGAACACACACACACACACACACACACACACACACATACACAAGCATGCACACAGAGAGAAACAGCCAGCAAGCAGAGGAAAAGCCCTCAGCCAGTTTACATCAAAAAAAGCAACATGACTGCATTAGTGTGAAGCTGGATATGAAAGCTATACACTTTGACTGTGTCTCATTAATGAAAACCTTTTCAGCCAAGCTTACTCCCTTTGAAAAATATTTATTTTATAAATTAATTAAACATTTATGTGTGTTTAATGTGTTCAGTGAACCCTTAGGCTCACACATTTGTGCACTCACATTTACTCATTCCTTTTGTGGTGAAAAAATAGCAGTAATAATAGTAACTAGAATTGCAAGCATGTATGATTTGGGTCCAAGCCTCATTGCGCCAGTTGCCCCAATGAACCAGGAGCGCGAAAAGAGGGACCTAAAGCAAAACAATTGGGAGGCAAACATCGGTGAATATCAAGAGGTGTAAGCCGCAAGGTCTGCCGTACTCTGCCGTAGCAAATATTCCATTAACATTGATTGACTAGAAGGGCAAAACTGGCCTACACTAGTTACAGCTCCCTCTTAATGGCCATTCTTCGCCACATTTGGTACAGCACCTCAGAGCAACACAACAAACATCACATCACCTACAGTCATCCAGTGCAAAAATTAACATCTTGAACATTATAACTCATATAAAAGACGGACTATTTACATTTCTTTTTTCGTGTTTTTATACTTCGCTAGAAAAATTAGTTTTTCTGTAATTGCGCAATTATTTTTAAAAACTTTTGTCAGGTCAATCTTGAGATGCTACTTACCAAGTTTAATTTTTAATAAATTGCAATTTTTCACAAATAAAAGTCTAGGCAGAAATGGGCGTGGCAGGAATCAGGAAATTCAGCTGGATCCAGGGAACACAAGGATATATTGTTTTTGAATGTGCGATGTACGGTTTGGTAGTTATAGGGCCAAACGTGTTGTTTCTGCTATAGCGACACCTATTGGTGGAAGTGGGTAAATTGTTGCGCCTGAGGTCCTTGCAGAGTTTTGGACCAGTCCTGAAAATGGCACACAGAGTAGACTAATGGCGTTTTTCCACTGATGGTAACAGCTCGACTCAACTCGCCTCGCCTCTACTCAACTCGACGCACTCTGCGTCCGTTTTCCATTGCAGATTGAGTAACGACTCAGCGTGGCTGGTTACCGGTAACTGCCATGATGTAATTTTCAACGCGACTCACAACAGCACGTTGGAGGTGTTTGTTTTGATTCTCGGCCAGAAGAAAATTTGTTTCAAAAGAAGCTGAAGGAAGCAACAAAACACTGCTGAGAACAGGTTTTTGGGAATTCCAACGGAGTTCAGACGTCAACATGACTATTGTTTGCCGACACAAAAGGGTAAGTTAAGTTTCCTGGGAACGTTAGCTAACATTTGCATGTGTTCAGGGTCACAGTCACTATTTACTTTACGCTATATAAAGTACATGAACTTTAGCAACCATGATTACACACCAACATATGTCTGCTGTGTACTGTGTGTGTTTCAGATCCTTCACGCTTTGCAAAATCGCCGCGCAGACGTCTGTTTGGGCGTTCGATGTCCGACGGTGAAATCTCTGGTTCTGACCTGCTTTGTAAAATGTTTATGAGAGTCATGGAGACGCTTATGACAATGACTGGGATGCATCTGGGACAGCAGAGCCGGTGGTTACACTGTTGCAGGGTGCAGAGGAAGAAGACCGGGATGTATGGGAGGGTTTGATGCGCTACTTGAATAGCTAAATAAAATCTTTTCTTTGATATATTGTCTTGGTTTTTTTAAATGTAACAGTGTGCAATATTGGAAACGACTTGCAAAATAATAGCCCTTGATATTGAATAGTGAGAATAGAAAAGTGAGAATAGTGCAGAGAGTAGATAATCTGTCGGTGTCTGGCTAGATTTATTTTTTAAATGGCGCGGTTGTTCCGGACACACACTCTGCACTCTTGTTTGCTAAAAACGCAGTCATAAGTGACGGTCCTCCGACCAACCAGTAGTCTGCAGGTTTTCACGTCACCTTCTGGTATCGCCTCAGCTCGCTTGGAACCTCGACTGAGGTACTAAAAAGTACCTGGTAGCAGGTCCCAGGGACTTTTTTCGTAATGGAAAACCAAAAAGGCGAGTAGAGTCGAGGTGAGTCGAATAGATACCACGCAGTGGAAAACGCCATAACTGCAGCATTGAATTGCAATGTTAAAAGGTCACAGTGTATAAGGACCATTGTAGGAAAAATTAAATAAAAAATATGGAGCCAGGGGAGGGGGGTAATATTCCAAGAAAAAACTCAGAATGTCTGACATTAAAGTCATAAATTCAAGAAAAAAACTTGGATATTCTCTGAGATTAAAAAGTCATAAATTTTCAAGAAAAAAACTAACATTCTTGCCCGTAGATGTAACCAGTGATATCCTTAGCTGTCCAATGCTGTCCAGATCAGGATTGCCCTGCCAAGTGCATTGGTCATGTGCCAAACGCACTTTTGTTATTTCCGTGGCCGGGCTTTTGAGCATGGGTGGCACACATAGACTGTATATTAATGGACAGCGCATGTGTGACATCACCCATTGGTTTGTGAAGATCTGCTATCCGTCGTTGAGTTTGACGTTACGTGACGATTTCAGACGAGTGGGAAGAGTGAGGGAGGAGAGAGGGAGGAGTGGCTTACCCTCTGTGTTATGTTGCACACTTTCACTGGCAGTCCTATCATAACCACGCCCTAAAACAACCCCCTGCTTTATCGCCGATTTTAAAATCAACGAGACCATAATTAAAAAATGAACAACATTCTGTGTTGCTGAAGACTTAAAACTAGCGATTGAGACCATAAACTCTTCATGAAAATGTTTACTGAGGTAATAAATCAAGTGAGAAGTGGGTCACTTTCTCACAGACTTCTACAGAAACCAACCTCCTTTTGCAACCGCATGCGTCGCTCTCCTTAGAAATCCTTTCCATAATGTTGTCAGACACTTAGAATATTTCTGTCATTAGCAAAACGAGCACTTTTATGAACGTAAATACAAGCTGGACAAATATCCAATTAACTTACACTGTAGCTTGTTTCTCTGCTGCCGACTGCAGCGATCTCGTTAATACTGCATCAATATCAAAGGAAAATATTTCCTCAATAGTTTTTATTGTATCCGATACTCTGCTGTTGCAGAAAAAAGCTTGAAGTAATAAAGCAAAAGCTGTCAGATAAATGTAGTTTGTCTCTTTTGCTCTATTTACAACAAGGCCTAGCCAGTATTAGACAGTATTTAGTATGTAGAATTAATTCAAACCAGTAAATTTTTTTTTTTATCTTACTGAGTAAATGACGGCAGCCTCCTAGTTGTAAATCTAGCAATCTAACGTAGCCTAGTTGACTTAATAGCTGATTGGTCAGCTCACAGACCCAAGTTCACCCATTGGCTTATTTACAAGCCCATCAAAGCTAACAAAAAATAAGTGAAAGTTAAATCATTTTCCACTATTTTCTCCCATAGCTTTCTCCCACTACTTTTGACCACATTTTAATAACTTGGAAAACCAAATGAAAGTCTTGAAATAAAATAATAAAATAAAATATAAAATAATACCACCAGTGTTTGACAACCAGATTTGTGAAATATCCTGTCACACATATATCTGACCAAGTGCTAGAATTGGTCTCTAACCTTGCACATCTAATTATATTAATCATTATGTTAACATGTCATGAATACAAAAAGTTGAATTTTCTGTTTATGTCCAGTTGTCATGACAAAGACATCTTCTGGTAATGTCATCCTGGTTAATGTCAGTTGTCATAATCAAGACAAATTTTATGTCAACTTGTCATAATCAAGACAACCCAAACATGTCATGACAAAAACCGAATGACACTTAATGGCAGAAGTCAAACACATTTATTACTTGTTTATAAAGTTTATGACATATAATTATATCAATACTGTCAAGTAAAGTGTTACCACATCTTATTTATTGCTAAGATATGGTGAAATTTAAATGATTTATTTAAAATGTTTAACAATAACTTATATTATAACAATAACTTATTTCCCCTGTCAATTGCTGTTAAACAACAAAAACAACAACCACCAGATGACAGAAGGGTATATTACAGTAGCTTTGAATGCACCATGAGATTTCTACAATAGCGTATTAGGGCCATTGTAAGAAGAAAACATTACGGAGCCAAGGGAGGGGGTTAACATTTCAAAATGAAAGTCATACATTTACAGGAAAAAAACTTGGATATTCTCTGATATTAAAATCGTAAATTTACTAGAAAAAAACCTCACAAATTTAAGAGAAAAAAGTCAGAGAAATTGTCATTTTTCTGTTTCCTTGAATTGTGCTCAAACCAAGTGGGGGCTGTTTAGGGTAGGGTTTGCTATAATAGCTTGCAGGCACTGAAAAGGGTTGTTTTTCAAATGTAAATATCAATACTGCTGCCATTTTACCGTTACAGCCATTGGAAAGCAGCAGGTGTATCTGCATCTCTAACTGGAGTGATCAGGTAACACAGCTCTATGAAAAATTGTGAATCGCCTAAAACTCGCCCGTATGTAACTCACTCAGGTCCGTTCCTAGCAGTCATTTACCCGGTGTCGCCATTCTAAACACAGTGTAATGAGATAATGGCTGCATGCCTCATCTTTTGTTAAAGGCTGGCTTGGAACGCCACATTTTTTATTATAATAGCCTACAGGTAGCCTGTGGCTTGATGCACAACATGTTATCCCAAACAATAACTTTACTCTGACAAACTGTCATGGTGTCATGACATGCAGAGCTGATCTGTAAGTGGGTAAATGTAGTGAATGTTTCTTTCTGATCCCACACTGTGCCTAAGTGGGCCACCATGGACTGTAAATATTAATGGACAAAGCATCTGGTTTGGCGAAGTACTGCAAATGCGGAAGTACCTTAAATCAGCATTCTATCTGAATTACAGCAGAGAGCGACACGTGCGGTTGCAAAAGGAGGTTGGTTTCTGCCGCTGATCTAGGATGAGATGGCGGAGTGACTGTGTCGTGCCAGAACAGAATCTAGCTGAGAGTGCAATGGAACTTTGTTTGGCAACCTCCACAACCCTCACACTTTGTGAGGTATATTTTTTATATATAGCAGGGCTCAGAGACAATTAAATATGCAAAGTTACTTTTATTTCTAAGATCGATTGTCAATTGTTCAATGGGAAACAGGACCAAGGTGACTTGTGTACTGTGCTTGAGAAGGTTTCTTTTTGTGCATACTATAAATTCTCAAATAAAAAGGTAGGATTCAAATAATAGCTGGAAGCATGTCCAGCAGAAATATTGAGGGGATGGATTACCTCTACTATAGTCTGGCTCACTAATGTACAGTAAACCAATTGTGATTGGTTTAAAAGATACAAACAACACAGCTTTATTTTTCCTTTGGGAGTCTAGCTGTAACGGCTCAAGAGGTACATTTAGTACAATGTACATTTCTGCAGCGAGTACTGAGTTACGTTGACAGCAGCTTATCTGCAAACAAAAGGATGGCAAAGTAAATATTATTGGAATTAGGTTGCTGAGTATGACATAACTTTCTTGTTGTATTGATGACATGAGGACATTGTAACTGATGGATTTGGTGCTGTGGACGTTGTAATTCATCAAAAAAAGTTAAATATGGGGAATGTGTTAAGTTAGTATTGACAACCAATTTAAACAAGACAAAGAAAACAGGGAGACTTCTTAGGCCTGTTCATTATTTGCTTAAGGAAACAAGCAAATATAGACTTGACTCTCCCTTCACCAGCCATTAATTTTCTATGACCCTCCAAAATGATTGGGGGAGAAAAGGCACTTGTTTTTGTTATTTACAGACAATGACATACATGATTTAACCTCTGCTTTCTCACTATTATGGTGGCCATTTCAGTAGATTTACTCACTAACATTTATGTGGAAACACAGTATGCATGGAAACTAAAACTTCCTGCATTACTGTATTACTTCAAATACTAAGTTTCTCCTGGAGTCACATGATCGGCTGGACAGAGATGGCGGCTTAAGGTGTAGTTCCTAGCCCAAATTTGTCAAATAGTTGTTTTATATGGTTCCAACTTCGATATTTGACCATTTTGTGCTTGTTAAGAGTTACTTGAATCAGAATGGCAAACAACAACAAAGTCCAGCGTGGCGATGCGGACGCCACTGCAGAGGCATTGCTGGAGAAACAGAAAAGCTACCTCAATCCCATGTTTTTCTCAGATTCAACAAATGCTTACCGACAATGACAACAAGCTAATCCATGGCCAGCTAGCATCTCTGACAGCAAGCCTTGGCTCTATCGAGCTGATGTGAACAACCTAAAAACCACCGTGGAAAGCAACGCAAGTATTCTTGACAGTTATGGCCACGCTTTACAAGAGTTGGAGGTGAAGCTAGCAGACATGGAGGACAGAAACTGGAGATGCAACATTTGCATTGTCGGACTGAAAGAGGGACTAGAAGGTGCTAATGCTATCCAGTATCTCTCACGCCGCTGCCTCAGTGGTTCCAGAATCTAGCAGATGTTCAGATGGAGATTATGAGAGCCAACTGAATTTACAGTGATGGCCCAAAGAAGAACACCACTACTAATTGCACGTTGATTTTCAACACAACCAGGCGGGTGATCCTACAGGCTGCATGGAGCTCTCTGCTCATCATTCAGGGCAAGATTATTTGCTTCTTCCCGGATTACAGCAACTACACGGTCAAGCGGCGACAAGCCTCCTATCAAACCATGGATTCAGCGTGAGTCAGGATTTTTTCCTGCTTTATCCGGCAACTCTGAAGATTAGAGAAGGCACTAAGTACAGAGCATTCACCTCCGCCGTGGAGGCTGAGGACTATGTGAACCAGGCTGTGCCCTGTCCTCCTCCTGCTGCTTCGGATCCCATCATGGAGGGCACTGTGGAGGAGGACCCAGACTGAAACAACTGTCTGATGAACACGGACCTTTGGTTTGTCTTGTTCTCTTAATGCATCCTGATTTTTGTCTGATATGATTACAGAGACTGTGTTTCTGAATGTTATGTGAACCTAGCTTATAAAGTCTACTCTCCATAGGTTAGCTGGAGCACTGCTAGGCTAGAATTTTCTTTCCAAGGTGTTTTGTGCTTTACGTTTCTTGTTTTTCTTGATGGAAAATGTGTTTATTCTGATGTTAATTTAGTGTGGAACCAGTTGCTGTTGCAACCAGATATTTATGGGCTAGTGTTCTATTTTTGCTGCCCCGTATCCAATCTTGATCACAGACCTACTTTATATGTTAACGTCCCTGATATATGTCCCCTCCCTTCTGTATCAATGTCTCTTCTGTTGTTGTTATGTGTTTTACATGTTTTGTGTGTTGAGGGACTTAACTTTGGATGCACTATTGTTAGGATATAGCGAAATGAAAGGTTTTAGCAATATCCACATGTACTTTCATTTAGAACGCAGCTTTTTTGATAATGGGTGATCTTTCACTTTTAGTTTGGAATTGTGGTGGACTGAATGCTCCTCATAAATGAGCCAGAACTCTGGGCTTACTAAGAAAGAGAAATGTTGACACTGCATTATTACAGGAGACTCATTTACTGCAGGTGGACGCCGGCCATTAAGCCAATAGATTCTATCACCCAATTGCATCCTCATCTGCAAGCTCAAAAACAAAAGACGTTATCATTGTTGTCAAACGGAATCTCCCACTTAAAGTGTTCGTCTTCTTGGTCAGATGATACAGGCAGGATTGTGATCTCCACAACAGAATTTTGTGCGGGTTAACGACTGTTCTTTTATTGTTGGTGCAGATTTTAATGCTGTGTAGGACCCAAATATTGATCAGTTGAACGCAAAGGCCACTAGAGACCAGGATTAGGCTACAAATGCTCTGAAGTTATGGGCCAGCAGCTTGGGGCTAGATATTTGGCGTACAGTTACTCCCACCTGTAAGAACTATTCCTTTTACTAAGGTAGACATAAATCCTTTTCCAGGATAGATTTTCGCTTTGCATCCACTTAATTATTTAATTCAATTGATAAAGCGCTGTTACGTCCAATGGCATTATCTGACCATAAAAGGGTCCTTGCGCCACCACATTGGCCAATTGTCTCAACGTGCAGTTAGATTAGATTAGATTAGATTCAACTTTATTGTCATTACACAGGTACAGGTACAAGGCAACGAAATGCAGTTTAGGTCTAACCAGAAGTGCAATAGTAGAAGTTAGACGGTGCTTCAATACTTCTTTACTGAAAAATGAATCCTATATCACTCAGTTTATTGCAGAATTCCAGATATTTGCAGAAACTAATGTTGGCTCTGTAGAGGACCCCAGGATATTGTTTATTAGGAGCATTACAATACTTTTCTGCTCTAATGCGCGCAAAGCTACGTCACTGAAGCTGCAAAACCTTCAAGCTGAGTTCACCAGAATAGACTCATTGTTAAGAACAAATTTTACTGACCGGACAGCTTTAGAACGACCATTAGTCAAGAAGGAAATAAACAACATTCTGAAACAGAAATCTGAATTCCTCATCCGAAGAGCAAGACAGTGTTATTACTTTCAGGGCGCTAGACCTAGTCACCTTATCACTATGAGATTAAGATCCAGTAATATTGGAACTAACCCTGTCAAAATGAATAACTCCTTTCAGACATTGTATTCCAATCTGTATGAATCTGAGGTTACGTTGGATAAATCTCAATGTGACAGCTGGTTAAATCAGCTTGACATGCCACAGTTATCAGCAGAGGAATAAGCTAGCTTGGACAAATTAATTTCTATTGAAGAGTTAAGGCTGGCAGTACAGAATATGCAAAAATGAAAATCACCAGGCTTTGATGGGATTCCCTGAATTTTATGGACCTTTTTCCTTCTTGACATGATTAACTTCTCTATTGAAAAGGGTGACTTCACATAGGATGTTAACACAGCCTTAATTTCCTTACTCTTGAAGTGTTCTAGCTAGTGGCCTCTGAGCCTGCTTAACGCTGACATAAAAATCTTTGCAAAGCTTCTAGCCTGTTGTTTGGAGTCCCATATGTCAAAATTAGGGAACCCTGACCAAACAGAATTCATAAAACGAGACTAGCAGCAGATAATATTAGACACCTTCTTCACATTGTTGATGCAGTGGAGGACAGTAAGACTCAAATGTCTCTTGACGCAATGAAAGCCTTTGACAGACTTGCGTGGCCATTTTTATGGTCAGTCTTAGAGGTGATGGGCTTTGGTAACACTTTCATTGGTATGATTAAAGTATTGTATTCTAATCCCTCAGCTCGAGTCTTAACTCCTCTTTAGTTCCAGTCTCTAAGTCTAGGTTGCCCCTTGAGTCCTACACTATTTGTCCTCTCTCTAGAGCCTCTGGCTCAAGCCATTCTGCAATTGATTATGGTGTCACCAATATGCATTTGTAGCACACTGCATCATTTCTTATTATTTGTGGACAGAATGGAAGAGTATGGAAGCTTATCAGGCTTTAAAATAAACTGGTCAAAATCTGCACTACTTCATTTAAATTATTCTACCCGCAACTCAACCATTGCTGCCGACATCCCAATTGTTAAGCAGTTTAAATATTTAAGCATTGAGGTCTTCCCCTGCTTAAACCAGATTATTAAACATAACTATTCTGTTGCGCTAAACAGTGTTTTCAAGGATATGGAAAAATGGATAGGTCTCCCGATGTCGATTCAAGCTCGTATCTCAGTGGTTAAAATGAATGTTTTACCCAGGATCAATTTTGTGTGCTCCCAAATATTGTTAATAATTCCACTAATGACATTAAACAACTTTAATAATGACTTTGTCTCCCTTGGGGAAAAACTCTCTAACAACATAAACCAACCAGGGTATCTCTCCTAATCATTATTTACTACTACAACAACTCTTTCTTTATGAAGCCAACTGACTGCAACGAAGTCTATAAAATCATCACAGACTTACGAAGTTTGTACACTGCTGGTGAGGATGAAATCTGTAGCATAATTCTGAAAGCCATTGCAATTAATATCATTGCAATGGCATATAAACCTTTATTGTATAAACCTTTCATTGCTCTCTGGAATTGTCCCGAAAAGGGCAAAAATTTCAAAAATCCTACCAGTTTTTTAATCTGGGGATAAAAATGATATGAGCAATTATCGTCCCATATCTATTTTGCCTACAATCCCTAAAATTTTAGAGAGAGTAGTGTACAAGAGGTTAAATGGATACCTTAATAAACTAAATATAATGGTTTCTTTCCAATATGGCTTTAGGAAAAGAATTACCACATGTATGGCTGTACTAGATCTGACTGAAAAGATCAATGATGCCATTGATAAAGGTGACTGTGGTATTGGTATTTTTGGCAGACAGCAATTTGTAAATATTAATGAACAAATTTTCATAAGAAAGCCCATCAAATTTGGAGTCCCTTAGGGATCCATTTTGGGCCTTCTCCTGTTTTTATTATATGTTAATGACTTTGAAAATCCCACTATGGTTTTACACAAAATTTTATTTGCTGACAACACAAATTAATTCATGTCACATGTCATGACTACAAGAAATAATAAATAAAGAGTTAAGAAATGTAGAAATTTGGTTTTGGTGTAATAAATAATCTCTTAACATTAAAAGACAAACTACATTGTGTTTCATCCAAGAAAAATCAAATGGTAAATAAGCATGTTTGTCTTAAAATAAATGAACAAATTATTGAAAGAGTAAACGCCACTAAATTCCTCTGAGTTTATATTGATGAATATTTAAATTTCAAATGCCATATTGATCACCTAACCAAAAAATTATCTAAATATGTTGGACTATTTTTTAAACTAAGACATTTACTTCCACACTGCACTGCTCACCTTATATAAAACTTAGTTTGAACCCCATTTAAACTATTGTAATGTATATGGTGTAACACTTTTCCTAGTCATTTGGGAAAACTACAGAAAAAAGTAATACAGTCATTAACGTGGTCTGAGCCCAACACCACCACTCGTCTTCTATTTCTTCGTCTTGGTTTATTGAGGCTTACTGAACACAACGTATATCTAAATGCCTGTCTGATGTTCCAGGTTGTTCACAGGATAAACAACCGGTTGTGTGAGCTTGTTCCAATCAGTCGTCCCCTGTACACTTATGACACAAGGGGAAAACACTGAATCACTGGTAAAAAACATTGGTTAAAATGAGCCTGAGTGTAGTTTGTAGGGGACCGCAGATTTGGAACAAGCTCGAGGAAAACTTGAAATTATCGCATTCTGTCTCCATCTTCAAGAAACGTCTCAAGGGAAAACTGCTTTCTTCATATTGTTGATAATTCTGTAAGTGCTACAATTTGTGCTGGGATCGTTTATCTGTTGTTTTGTTTGTTTGTTTGTTTTTTTGCTTTTTGTAAATGTCTTTATTTTGTCCATGTTAAGTTGAGTTTTTGGTGGGTATGTTAATTGTTGTATGTTTATTGTTTTCGGGCCCCCTCTGAAAAGCTTTTAGTAGCTTATTTGGGGTTCCCCATTTCATGCGTCCTGTATATGATCATTGTACCTCATGAAATTGTGTTTGAATATACAATGACGTGTGAAATAAAAAACATTAAAACGAAAAAAAATAATAATAAATGCTGCCTCTCTCCCCTCCTGCTGGCTAGTGGCGTAAATTACAAATCGGCAGTATCCAAATTTATCTGGAAGGGCAAGCGGCCGTGACTTAAGATGTCTACTCTACAGAGGAGGTGAGAGGATGGTGGCCTTTCAGTTTCCAACATAAACATTATTTCTGGTCCTTTGTGTTAAGACCCCTTCTCACTTGGTTTAGTCCAGATGTTTGCTGGCGTCCCTTAAAAAGTGCTATGACCGAGGCTTGGGCATGACGTTCTCTTTGCTAATGTTTCTAACAAACAGTGCCAGTTGCGCTTTGGCCCCATTGTCTCTCATTTTATCAAAACCTGGAGATTAGCTGAAACATACTGCCACATAGCTTGTAACTGGCACACTTGTTCCCCATTATTCAATAATACAGCACTCCTGATTGGTGGGAGGCCGATAACAGCTCCACAGTGAGAACAAAGCAGAGTTCATTGTCTAAAAGACATTTTTGGTGATGTTGGCTTGTTAACTTTCTCTGACTTACAAAATGCATTCAGTCTGCCTCGTTCCTCTTTTTTCTTTTACCTTCAGTTAAGGTTGGCATTCAAGGCGTACGGTGCTCCTTGGCAGAGGCCTTTGCCCATCCATCCTTTGCAGCCTAAAAACTGTGGTATGGTATCCAGGCTTTATCAGTTCTTGGTGATATCTGGCCGCTCTGCCCTTCCTATTGAAAGGATCTGGGCACGCGATTGCCCAGGCCCCGCTCTCGACTGGCATGATGTATGGTTTAACATTCCAGAGGTATCTCACAATCCAGATCATCAGCAGATTCACTACAATTTCATACAAAGGACATATCTCACCCCCGTGAAAATGCATCACATGAAAATAATTAACAGTCCTTTATCACTTTCTGCCCAATTAAAGCTCAAGGTACATTTCTTCATATGTTCTGGGAGTGTTCTCCTGTTGGGCAGTTCTGGAACAATACTGCAACTAAAATTTCCACCTTGATTAATGTTACTGTGCCTGTTACTGTCAGTGTTTTGTAGAGATGAGCTGGATAATCGGCTGAAACGAGTATCCAGCTCCCACACACACACACACACACACACACACACACTCTGCTCACTCACACACGGAACACTGAGAACAGCTCTCTCTCTCTCTCCCTCAGTCACTCAGGTCCGCGGGTCTTTTCCGTTAACGTTTAGGGTTCCTTCAGCTTCAGGTTTGTTTTTTTACTTCGGTTTGTAGTACTTACTTAACCAGTAGATTTCTGGTAACGTGGGGTTTGTAGTACTTACTTAACCAGTAGATTTTTGGTAACGTGGGGTTTGTAGTACTTACTTAACCAGTAGATTTCTGGTAACGTGGGGTTTGTAGTACTTACTTAACCAGTAGATTTTTGGTAACGTGGGGTTTCAGACAGTGCGTGGTAGAATGCGACTCGCGTTGCGTCTCTTTTTTTTTAAACCTCTGCCTTCAATCTATTTGATCCGTAGAACACAGTCAGTCTCTCTCTCTCTCTCTCTCTCTCTCTCTCACACACACATACACACGCACACACACACACACACCTGGTGTGGAAATAAAAAAATAAAATAAGGACCAAAAACAAAACAAAAAAATCACACTGATCATAAAAAAATTTAAAATTAAAAAAAGAAAGTTATATTATTGAGTATGAAAACTGTTGTTCATTACATTTTACTTCATAATTGCAACCGCATGTGTTGTATTCATTGTTGCAAAACTTGTTCTGTATATAGTTTGTTTGTTACCATGACAACACCACTGATCTCAAGCTCAATGCTGATGCTGTCATGGAAATAGTTTTCTAATCAGCAATAAATATAACAATTTCTGATCAACCCATATCAATTGCATGCTTAAAATAACATACCGGTTAAAGCCCCGCCCATTTCAAGACAACCCGACCCACTTCCGGATTAATAAACTTCTGGGTTAGGCCCCGCCCAGTCCGAGTACAGATACTGTATATATATATAATGCTGTACTCGCTCATCTCTAGTGTTTTGATTGTCCTTGACCTGTCAGCCTTCCAGCTCTCTAAAGCTCAAAAACGTGCTGTGTTTGGTGGACTTACAGCTGCTAAGAGGATGATTGCAACCCGTTGGAAGCCACCTCATGACTTAACTGTTTGTTCATGGATCCTTTCTTTTTTGGATGTCACGTCTTTCGACGGCTCATGTGGGTGGAGACCCGGGGAAGACTTTGGAGACTTTGCACAGCATTGCTGAGTCTTTGAAGGCAATGCTGTAGCCTTTCTTTTGTTTGCGTGTGTGACTGGTCCCTTGTCTGTCTGTCTGTGTGTCTGTTTGTGTGTCTATTTCTGCACGTGTTGTTTTGTGTCTCTTCCTCCCGTTTTCCTCTTTGTGACTTTGTGGCCCTGGGACGCATTCCTATGTTCCAGTGTGTTGTTTGTAACTGTTGTGAATGTTATGTTTATTTTTTTTTCAGATTATTAAAATAAATATTTGATCACAAAAAAAATACTAAGTTACACCTCTAGTAAACTAGTATTCACATGAAATAAAACAATAAAACATTCAGCAAATGGGTAATAACAAATTCAACACATCTGGTTGCTTTGGACTCATCACTAGGCTTCCTCAGTCATGGTATATTTTAGCATATAGGTATCACATTTGCAGCCTCACCTTCCTCTTTTTGCTTCTACCCTCAGCCTGCAGGGTCCTGGTACACTGCTCCACACACTGAGAGAAGCTCAGACTGCTGTGGTCTGAACTGTAGTCCAGCTCAGCCAATTGAGCAAGAGACAGGATGTAGTTGCAGGCTATACGTAATATTGCCAGCTTGGATAGCTTCTGCCCATAGGAGTAACATGGCACCTGGGGAAAGAATGAAATTGAGGGAGATGGGCATAGAACGTTTTTTAACATGTGTAAATTGGCTTGCTGTCTGTTAACTAAAATAAAAACAAGGAGAATGATGATGAATCATAGTCACTATCCACATTGCATAATAAGAACCAGGGACATGCTCGGACAGTGTTGCCTAAGTCACCACTGTCCTAGAGATTGTCCAGGTTCCAAGGGGGGTCATGATTTCAGCTTTGACCTTAGAAAATCCGACTTCCAAGTACAAAAGGAACTAGTACAAAAGCAGAAAATGGCTTCTCGTGGCCCAAATGTTTGTGGACAAAAAGCACAATATGGCTATTTAACCCTAAGATGGGGGGTACTGGAACTGGGTTGCATGACTAGGGGACGGTCAGTGTGTGAAGATGAGGATGTGTGTGTTAGCAAAGGGGAGAGAAAAGGGAAGAAAGCACATAAAAGCAAGAAAGCAAAACACTTGAAACCTTTATTTTGGGCGGGGCAAAAATAACTAAAACTAGAACTGCAAGCAGTTAGGATGGAGTCCAAGCCTCATCGTGCCAGTTTCCCCAACGCGAGTCGACCCCGGCAACCTGGGGAGCGTGCAAAAGCAGAACCCAAAGCGCAACGTGGGGAAGCAAACATCAGAAAATATCGAGAGGTGTGAGCCACAAGGTCTGCGGTACATTGCCGTTGCAAATATCCCAGAGCCCTAAAGGATTTTTGACAACCTTTGGTCGGTCTGGTTATATTTTCTATAAAAGCTTGTAAAACATCAACCCTGTTGTCCATAGTCAATCTAATAACTCAGCTATTAGAATATTTCTGTTGCAGTGAGGTCACTTGAATGTTAAAGACGTTGTAGGACCATAAAGACAATTAAATAAATAAACGGAACATGAATCTCACAGATATATATTGATATCAAAAACACCGCAATGCCACACAAGCATTTGTGTTGTCTAAAACAGTTCTATATATTTGAAGTCACCCAGTGCAAAAATAAACATATTGAACATTTTAACTCATATGAAGGACAAACTATATTCATTTCTTACATACAGTGTATCAATCTTGGATGTAAGGATTCATTTCACAAAGACCCGAAAAACTCTAGACTTCTAGGAAGACAACAAAGACATCAGCAGAACGGGGCGACTGTTACCTTTTAGCTCCAAAAGACACTATGTTTCCACAAATTATAATTGTAAAGTTATTAAGTTATGAATCAGAAGTGCCGTTTGGCATTGTATACAACGCGTTCGGGTGTCACCTAGCAACAGCAGCGCCACGTCAGACACGTTTGTTGTGTGTAGGACATCGAAAAATCCACTCAGTCGCCACGCAGCTGACACACAATATAAACGGCACGCTCGCATGATGCAGGCACTGTGTAGCCGGCCTTAGACACATTAAACAGATTACCAAATTAATGTAATAATTACGGATACACGATATATCCCTTCCCCCCCTTCTCTTCTCTGCTTCTCTTCCTAGTCGTCAGATTCATCTACCAATCTTTGTAGAGCTGGCTTAGGTTAGCCTTGGACCAGCTCTTTGTTATGCTGTTATAGTTTTTGACTGCCGGGGGGCTTTCTTTGACACACTGAACTCCTCTCTCCTCTCTCTTTCCATCTGTGTGCATCTATGTCAGACCTATGTCAGAGACCTAGCTGGGAGAGCTTACTCCCCAGAGTCCTTATATTTTTTCGCCCCACAGTGGTTGGTTGCAGCTGTCGCCGTGGTTCTGCTCCGCACCCTGCTATGCCCTACTACGACCTGCCATGCCCTGCTACGTCCTGCTACGACCTGCCATGCCATGCCCTGCTACGCCCAGCTACATCCTGCTATGTCCTGCAGTGCCCTGCTACACCATGAACTACTATAACTACTATTTCTATTAATAGTTCCATTATCTTTATTGTGACTAGTAGTCGTAGACTTTAGTCCGAGGTTTCTCCTTAAAAGGAAGCTTTCCTCACCACTCAAGGTTTCTGCTTAAAAGGGAGTTTTTCCTTGCCACTGTCGCACTAAATGCTTGATCTTCGGGGAATTACTGGAATTGTTGGGTCTTTGTAAATTATAGAGTGAGGTCTATACCTACCATAACTGTAAAGTATCTTGAGATAACTCTTGTTATGATTTGATACTAGAAATACAATTTAATTGAATACCAGCGCGACATGCAGCAAAGGGCTGCAGGCTAGAATTGAACCCTAGCAGCTGCCGTAAGGAGTGAGCCTTAGTTACGCTAAACTAGGTAAGCTACCAGGGCGCCCGTTAAAAACAATTTGAATAGAGTCATAAAACCTGTCATAAAACAGATATTAAAGCGCACGTGTCAGAGTGACTGAATCTCAGTATAAACAGTATGGCAAAATCTGGCACAGCTCACATGATATAAATGGTTATTACTATCCACTTCACTACTTCACCACTGCATTTCCTTTAAGATTATCCAGAGATTAGCCAGAGGTCATTGAGCATGCTCAGTATTGTGTTTACACCTCTTTGCTGGTTTGAGAAGCTGCAAGGAATAAACTCTCTGCTGTTTTAATCACAATGAAGATACATTTTTTGTTCAAATCAGTTTTGGCTAAGATCTTTTTGCATGCCAAATTTTGCAAAACTGCTTAGACCGCTACAGCAGTAAATTGGTGCAATCAGCCAACAACATAACAGCCTTATTTTTAATCTGCTCTGATCGTAGGCTATCATTTGCTCTGTTCCATACTGCTGCTCTTGATGTGGCTATCCTGATGTTGTGCGTGTTTTTAGTGTGGAGTCTCACCTGCTTCCTTAGGGCCTCGAATGCGGCACTGATGGTGTGGACACGGGTCCTCTCTCTGGCATTGGCTAGAAGCCTCCTGGTCTGCTGGATGGCTTTGACCTCCGGGAGATGCTCAGGTCCATCAGCACTCACCACAACCCGTTTTTTGGGGGACTCCTGAGCGCAGAAAGACATTTGTTTTATTTCACTGAATCAAACAATTTGATTCAATGTTATTGAAATCACAGTTTTTTTCCACTGGGGGTGGGGGGTTAACTGCAAAGTCATGCTGTGAACAGCCATAAGCAGTTAAGCTGCACTGACATGGTGCAAGTATTTTTCCCACTGCACCACAAAACAAATTAAAGTTGTTTACCTTGATGAGAAGTGCTAGTCACAAATCACAGTAAAACCTGTCACCTGGAGTTCTTTTCATCTCACAGTGGTTGTTGCTTTATGACAAACACAATGCTTTTCTTATACCTTCTTTGCAAAAAAGTAACCCACCAGTGTATCTTATGTGAATAGCAACACAAGGAAAGTTTGCATTAATATGAGCTGAAAGTGATGGGTAAACAGTAAAATAGGAATAATAGCTGATGTTATATAAAAACACAGGAGTGAAACAAAACCCAAAAACACAAACATTTACTTTGCAGCTACAAAAGAACTGAGAGTTTCCATGACAAAGATTTTTTTCTAGTCACTGGAACATGCGTGTGTACAGACAGGGAGGAGAATGTCACAGGTTGGCCATGGTTGCTACGCTCGACCACAGCAAAGCATCACGGATATTCCCTGCTGGCTTGGCAGCCACAGCTAAAAAGGGCCGACCAAGGCCCATGGAAAACGCATTCAGATCTAGAAGGCAACAGTTTATCATTCAAACAAAAACTGATTAACACCTCACCATAATCACCCTTTGAATCATGTGCACGGAACTACAGCAAATGATGAAGAAACAGCAACAATTTATTGTATTGTTTTGCGATTTTGGTAGAAATGTGTTACTTCACTAGGTTGGCAGATGATGTAAGTTTTTTATTTCCTAAAGAAAATAAAATTTTTGGACTCAGAAGAAGAAAAAAATAACTGGTTAAGCCAGATGTTTTGAAATGAGTTCAAAATGGAAAGCAGTATGAGCACGGTTCCAACACAATGTTAAATAATTCCAGTTCACTGGAACAAGGATTCCAGACATGAATACAGATGCTGGAGTGAATATAGATACACAAGTCTTGGATTTTCCATTATATTGAGTGCTATATGTTTTCAATATGTCACCAGAATGAGACATATAGCATATGAAGATAGATAGATAGATAGATAGATAGATAGATAGATAGATAGATAGATAGATAGATAGATAGATAGATAGATAGATACTTTATTCATCCCACGCAGGGAAATTTGTGCAAGAATGAAAGCTCATTTACTCTTAGCCAGCAAACCTACTCACGTGCAGTTTAATAGTGATTGGCAGTCTTTATATTTATATTTATATTATAGAATCAACTATTAGTATTAGGATGGGCAGTGACATGTGGAAATTCAAAAGCTATTCATTTGGTATCAATAAATTTCACATTGAAAAGTATTGATTAATAATCACTGATGAATATTGCCTATTCCTAATTTAACACATTAAAAAGAATATTGCATTTCACTGCATCACATCTGTACAGCAATAAACTTATATGTAACGTTTGTTTTTTTCATCATGTTGAACTATTGATTATTTTTCAAGTTTTTCAATTAATCCTTGAATCCACTTCTCTAAATGTGAAAAAATAGTAGGCAGATTCCCAAACTGAATGCTATTCAAATGTCTTGTTTTGACTGACCAACAACAACAAATTCCAAAGGTATTCCATTTACAATTGAGAAAATCAACAAATCAGCAAATCCACCCATTAGATAGACTGTCAACTGCAAATGTCTGTGACTAAATAAGTTAAGCTTAAACAATCATTTATCAAAATAGTTGTTAATTTTCTGTCTAACTAATTAATCAATCAATGATTTTCACAACACTCCACACATTCACCTTGGGTGACTGGACCTGGGGCTCCACATGTTCGTGACACTGGGAGGTCTGGGAGGCTCTGGGGACAGTCAGAGTTGCAGTTTGGCCTGACAAAGAGTGCTCCATGGATAAGGCTTGGTGGCTGGGTGAATGGCTGTGGCTGCTGCTGGTTGATGTTGACAGAAGGAAAGTGGAGCGGAGGCCCAGTTTGAGTCTGTTGGAAAGAGGCTGGGAGATGGCTGTGGGCCAATGGGAGATCTCAGAGTTAGAAAATTGAGAGGCAGGTAACTGGGAAAGTTTGGAAGTAATGGCAGGCACATTAATGCCAATTCTCATGTCTATGGCACCACTCTGAGCTGGAGCTACATTGCCTTCAGGTAGTTTTGACAGAATCCCGTAGTACTGGCCATCCCTTCTTGTGACATCATCAGCTGTCTCTGTAGTGTAGACAAGCTATTGACATTACATGCCTCTGTCTGGGTGTCATCAACTGAGTCTACATCCGACATGTTCGCTGGGTAGGTTTTTATCCTCTCAGGCTCAGGGCTACTGAAAAGCCTTTTAGGCTCCCGAGACTTCCTCTTGAACTTCTTGTTAGTACCTGGCACAGAGATCAGTACCGGTTCTTTGTTAATGGATCTATTCCAAGTATTACTTAGTGGATGAGGGTTCTTCATTTTCCGAAATTAGCCTTGTTTAACTAAAAGCTAGTGAAAATATATTAAAAACAGATCCAATTTCAACTACACAAAATGCAAGTCAAGCAAAGCTTTTAAAACTGTTCCCACTTTAGGAGTGTCATCTTTCAAAACTTTCACCTGCTGAAAACATTTGCTTAATTATTGTAAAAAGTCAAAGGGGACTATTGTCAGATAAAAATTTGGCTCCCAGTCTGTTAAACTTCCCCACTCATAATTTACACATATTTACCAGTATGAGTTTTGTTATAATACACAAAGCTTTTTCTGACAAACCTCCAGCTGCCAACAGTGTAACACAATCTGTTTAAGTGCACTAAAGGAAGCTGCACAACCATGTGAGTTACTCTAACTTCACCAGCAGATTTTCTTTGGCTCCACTCTGTCTGCAGAGCAGCATCCTGAATAATCCATATTAGTACACAAAGCTGTTTAACATATGCTATTCTGCACAAGTCGTCCCTCTGGATCAAGATTTGCAGGAAGCTTTCCTCAGCTGTAAAGGTTCCTTTCTGTGTGAGCAGTCCAGGCCTGTGCCTTTGAATTGGGGTTACAGTCAAGCTGTCTGAGCATGGCTCCAGTCAGTCTACATAGCAGCACTGTGAATAACCCACACTGATAGACACACTGAGCACAGATAGGCTGCAGTGGAGCTGCAACTGCTGGACAAAATAATGGGAACAGCACTTAAACAGGATGGCAGCTCTTAGGGAGCAAAATCACAATTCCAAATGCAGTCACACTGACCCGTAATGTAAATTTAAACAGCTCTGGATGTCACTGGTTTACAGAGGTTTCCAAAGCAACCATAGGGGTCAGAATCGTATTAGATTAGTTACAGAATTTAATAAAAATACTTGGCATGGGCTGTCAACATGTTCCAAACACAGACAAAGTTTGTCTGCCCACAGAGTAATATTGTCGTGTCTCTAAACTCAAACAAACCAAAAAGCGTCACAGCAGCCGGTCGGGGTTCGGATGTCAGCGTTAAAGTGGCGCTAGCCTCAACTTTTCCAAGATGAAATTGTCCCCTACATGCTATCCCAGGACCGATACATCTCTGTGTCAAACCAGGTCCCCTTCTTGAAGAAAGCTCCAATATCGCGCTGCCACTTAGTAAAACGGGATATTTGTCATTCAGTGAGCTGGCTCCACGGGACTCATTTGCTACTATAAGTTACCAGTTGTCCAGATATTAATCATAGTTAATTAGTCCACAAGCTGTATCTTCTGAGTTTACACCGGTAGTCCGGTGGTCCTCTCCGTGCCTCTCGGGATCCTGATTCCTTGCTAGAGGAGGGGACTGATTACAAAGCAAAGAGGGCTCGCGCTCGTCTCTGCTGGCGTCTGACTGGCTGGAGCTGTCTAGAGCACACACACACACACACACACACACACACACACACACACACACACACACACACACACACACACACACACACACACACACACTAATGAGAGAGACTTCTACATAGACAAATCTTTAGAGCAGCCCAATCACGAGCCATGAATTTTACGAGAGTGTATCCGTTTTAGAAAATAGATTAGATTAGATAATATAGATTATCCATTAAAAAAAAGAAAAAGATTATTACTCAAAGTTAAAGAAACGGGTCAGCTGCGCCACTTGCTGGCGTATGACGGTCCTGTACGTTTTGACAGTTTGCTTTTTTATTTGAACCAAGACTATCAAGAGTAGCCTATCAATAACCTGGATTACTGTTGGCATATCTAACAGTTGACAAAAGACACAAACCAGACATACAGTCTATGATTTAAAAACACTCATCCTGCCAGCTGTTGGTAGAAATGGGAAACCACATGGTCTGTTACGGTGGAAACTCATTAGCATGTTACAGAAAAGCTATTCAACATGCTTGGCTTTTATTTTGATATAGAATTATTATTTGATTAATTTTTTTTCGATTGCTTAAGCACTATTTTAAAAAACTGGGACTGTTTTTAAACACTACATACAATTAGCACAGCCACACACAATAAGCAATACCTCAGACCATTTGCAAAAGCTATACACTAATAAAAAAACTATTTTGTTACTATGAAACACACGTTACATATGACTTAGTTTTGTTAATTCAGAGGAAAAGGACGTCTCTCTCTCCGATGATTTCCTCACGTCTCTCTGGGGCAAGAAGGGAGGGAAGTGGAGGTGAGTCCTTTCCTAACCACTTTTCCTTAACCCCAATGATCATGAGGTGAAGGAAAGGTGTAAAAGGAGAATTCAAAAGGAATTAGGAAAATACAAGGAGAATCCGACTGCCCTTTCCCCCGGCTGCGTAAGCGTATGGACTTAGATCTGCCAGTAAAACTACACTGTTATGAAGGTGGACTACAGAAAGGCGTCTGGATACTTGGCCATGTGCGTTTTTACCGTGTTGTTTTATGCTGGCTCAATAAACGTGGACCTTGTGGAAAATATTACTTTTTCATTTTATTTATTTTTATTCTGTAACAATTATTTAAATTCGATTTTAGTATATAGTATCAAATCATAAAATCAGTTATCTTGAGACACTTTACAGATAGAGTAGGTCTAGACCACATACAGAAACCCAACAGTTATAGTAATTCCCCCAATTCCCCAAGAGCAAGCAACTAGTGCGACAGTGGCGAGGAAAACTCCCTTTTAGGAAGAAACCTTGGACAGACCCAGGGTCTTGGTAGGCGGTGTCTGACAGTGCAGGTTGGGGTGTGATGAACAGTGACAATAACAGTTACATCAAAGATAATGGAACAGTGACTATAAATAGTAGTCGTAGTAGTTCATGGCACAGCAGAGCACGGCAGGGTGCCACAGGATGCAGCATGGCACAGCAGAGAGCATGACGCAGCAGGGTGTGGCAGGTCACTGCATAGCGAGGAGTGCACAAGGACCACACTGACAGCTGCAATCATGATTTTGGTGCCACCCTAATCCAAGGTAGCATGCTGGGCAAAAAAAACAAAAAACAGATGGAGCCTGATAGCTGAAGGCTCTGGCTCCCATCATGTGATGGTTTGGGTGGGTGTTTTGGTTTCTTTGTTTATCCTTCTGTGGTTTTCGGTCTGGTCTTGTCTCCTTGTGTTTGTGGCTTAGTGTTAGCGTCTGTTTGTTCTACTTCCTGTTTTGCTTTGGTAGTATTGTTTCCTGTCTTGTCTAGTCTTGTCTAGCTTTGCTTTGTGCCTGCCCCGCCCTAATGTGATTCACCTGACGTCTCACCTGTTCCCCGTTACCTCGTTACCTCGTTACCTCTTGTATTTAAGCCCTGTGTTCCCTTTGTCCCTTGTCAGGTCTTTTTGTCTTGTCCGTGCTGTATTCCTGTTGATTTGCCCTGTGTTACTACGTGCTTCTCCTTCTGATGTCTCCCTGCAGATTTCCCTCTTCGTGAGTTCCCCGTGAGTTTTATTCTCCGTGATTCCACCCCTTTGTGAGTGTTTTTGCCAGCCATTGGGCTTCGGTTTTGTTTTCCCCCTTACCTTGGACTTTGCCTGTTTGCGTGGACTTTATGTTTTGCCCTCACTACTAATAAACCTCTTTGCAAACTCCACTGCCTGCCCCCTGTGCTCTGCTTTTGGGTCCTCCTTCCCGAGCAAGCACCTGAAGGCGCCAGGTGTGGCTGCGATGGCCAGGGAGGTCTACCAGCTGGAGGCGAGCCAGCAGGCCTCCCTGATCCCCGCCAGCGAGCCGGCACTCAGCGTCCCGGACCCCCAGCTGATGCCCGTCACCACGCACCCCCAGCCGGCGCCACGGACCCCCTTCTCTCGTCAGCTCCCTTCCTTCTTCCCTTCCCTGTTCCCTCTTTAGCTTCTCTGTCCCTTGTGTCCTTTCGTCCTGGCTCCCTGTGTCCTTTGTTCCCTGGTTTCCCTGTGCCCCAGCCCCCCAGTTCCCTCTCTCCCGATGTCTTCAGCCCTTTGTGGGTTGTTTTTTGTTTCCTGTGGGGTTATTTTGACATCTGGAATCTGTCCTTTGGGGGGTACTGTGATGGTTTGGGTGGGTGTTTTGGTTTCTTTGTTTATCCTTCTGTGGTTTTCGGTCTGGTCTTGTCTCCTTGTGTTTGTGGCTCAGTGTTTCCCCGGTAAGCGTCTGTTTGTTCTACTTCCTGTTTTGCTTTGGTAGTATTGTTTCCTGTCTTGTCCAGCTTTGCTTTGTGCCTGTCTGATTGTCCTGCCCCGCCCTAATGTGATTCACCTGACGTCTCACCTGTTCCCCGTTACCTCTTGTATTTTCCCTTGTCAGGTCTTTTTGTCTCGTCCGTGTGGAAGTCTGTATTCCTGTCAATTTGCCCTTTGTTCCTGCATGCTTCTCTTTCTGATGGCTCCCTGCATTCTGGGAGCGCAGTGCTCTAGTGGGACAATAAGGTACCAAGAGCTCTTCCGGCTGTAGCACAAACCCTGGACCTCACAGATTCAGCAATTTTCTGCTGTCCCGGCACTCCATGCATGCGTGCCGTGGAGAGTTTCATATATATCACACCCAGACAGGAAAGGATGCGCATACACAGATCATGAGAGGGTCTCTTCGCAGCCATAAGTCCAGAGAGCTGAACGGCTGATGGGTCATTCAGAATCAAGACATTGGCTGAATCTCATTTGTCTGTCTTACCCCTTCCCCTCATTTTTGCGTGTTCATGCGGGACCTAGTGGTGTTCCAATCCTTTTTGTGACCGAGGGGTAGGGGAAAGATCAAGGGGTGTATGGCCCTTGAAAGCAAGTGACAACGTGACCTGACTTGTAAACACAGCAAGCAACAATGGCTGCCGCATTGACCAGAGAGACACATAAATGTAAGTATTTTCGGCTTAAATAATTGATTTAAAAGTTACGACAGTCTTGTTTTGTGGTCTATACAGTTAATTTGTTTGTTTGTGGTCTTGTGTCTTTTTTTGTTAAAATTTTTTTCTGAACATCAATTACATTCAAAACGGTGATAACTCAAACAGATATACAACACACCGTGTGTGTGTGTGTGTGTACACATGTGTTGCAAACAGACCTAAGTATTACACAGATAACATCTGCCTCTGCACCACCAAAGTGAACATAACATAACTAAAACATATATAAATGCATATGACACTGTTGTCAAAACCCACACAATCAACAGAGACGCCATCTTGAAAGGTTTTGATCAATATTGTATGGTGATGTCACCAAGTGGTGTCCCATTTCATAGGGGTGTGTTTTCACCCCTAGCCCTTACCCCTTGGTTTCTAGGGTCAAGGGGTAGGGGTAAGGGCCAAGGGGTAGGGGTAAGATAAAGAAATGTGATTCAGCCATTGACAGTAACAGGCACTGTAACATTAAACAAGGTGGAAATTTTGGATGCAACATTGTTCCAGAACTGACCAATGGGAGTGCACTCCCAGAAAATGTGAAGATATTTACCTTATTCTTTTATCAGGCAGAAAGTGCACAAAGGGCTGTTAATTACTTCCTATATTCCTATATCGCAATTGCGTGCCCAGATCCACTCAATAGGAAGGGCAGAGAGGCCAGATATCACTAAGAACTGATGAAGCCTAGATACTATACCACAGTTTATAGGCTGCACAGCAAATAACTTCCGGATAGGATGGATGGTCAAAGGCCTCTGCCAGGGGACACCGTATGCCTAAAAGAAAACTATAAGAGGAACGTGGCAGAATGCATTTTGTAAGTCAAAGAAGGGTAACAAGTGTTGAACGGAGGTTCAGTTGAAAACCCAAGAAACACAAAGCTAAAAGTTAAATATACAGGTAAAAGCCAGTAAATTAGAATATTTTGAAAAACTTGATTTATTTCAGTAATTGCATTCAAAAGGTGTAACTTGTACATTATATTTATTCATTGCACACAGACTGATGCATTCAAATGTTTATTTCATTTAATTTTGATGATTTGAAGTGGCAACAAATGAAAATCCAAAATTCCGTGTGTCACAAAATTAGAATATTACTTAAGGCTAATACAAAAAAGGGAGTTTTTAGAAATGTTGGCCAACTGAAAAGTATGAAAATGAAAAATATGAGCATGTACAATACTCAATACTTGGTTGGAGCTCCTTTTGCCTCAATTACTGCATTAATGCGGCGTGGCATGGAGTCGATGAGTTTCTGGCACTGCTCAGGTGTTATACCAGGTTGCTCTGATAGTGGCCTTCAACTCTTCTGCGTTTTTGGGTCTGGCATTCTGCATCTTCCTTTTCACAATACCCCACAGATTTTCTATGGGGCTAAGGTCAGGGGAGTTGGCTGGCCAATTTAGAACAGAAATACCATGGTCCGTAAACCAGGCACGGGTAGATTTTGCGCTGTGTGCAGGCGCCAAGTCCTGTTGGAACCTGAAATCTCCATCTCCATAGAGCAGGTCAGCAGCAGGAAGCATGAAGTGCTCTAAAACTTGCTGGTAGACGGCTGCGTTGACCCTGGATCTCAGGAAACAGTGGACCGACACCAGCAGATGACATGGCACCCCAAACCATCACTGATGGTGGAAACTTTACACTAGACTTCAGGCAACGTGGATCCTGTGCCTCTCCTGTCTTCCTCCAGACTCTGGGACCTCGATTTCCAAAGGAAATGCAAAATTTGCTTTCGTCAGAAAACATGACTTTGGACCACTCAGCAGCAGTCCAGCTCTTTTTTCCTTAGCCCAGGTGAGACGCTTTTCGCTGTTTCTTGGTCAACAGTGGCTTGACACGAGGTATGCGGCAGTTGAAACCCATGTCTTTCAAGCGTCTCTTGGTGGTGGATCTTGAAGCACTGACTCCAGCAGCTGTCCACTCCTTGTGAATCTTTTTTTCACAATCTTGACTAGGCGCGGTGATCCCTATCGCTTGTACACTTTTTCTGACCACAGTTTTTCCTTCCCTTTGCCTCTCTATTAATGTGTTTGGACACAGAGCTCTGAGAACAGCCAGCCTCTTCAGCAATAACCTTTTGTGTGTTTCCCTCCTTGTGCAATGTGTCGATGGTCGCCTTTTGGACAGCTGTCAAATCTGAAGTCTTCCCCATGTTTGTGTAGGCTTCAGAACTGGACTGAGAGACCATTTAAAGCCCTTTGCAGGTGTTTTGAGTTAATCAGCTGATTACTTTGTGGCACCAGGTGTCTTCAAAATTTAACCCTTACACAATATTCTAATTTTGTGACACACGGAATTTTGGATTTTCATTTGTTGCCACTTCAAATCATCAAAATTAAATGAAATAAACATTTGAATGCATCAGTCTGTGTGCAATGAATAAATATAATGTACAAGTTACACCTTTTGAATGCAATTACTGAAATAAATCAAGTTTTTCAAAATATTCTAATTTACTGGCTTTTACCTGTATGTGTGTTTGCTTGAAGTATATCTCACAGCTAAAATATATGTGTTGGTTTGAAATATAACTCACAGCTAAAATATATATATATACTGCTTAAAGTGTGCTATGTAACCCATGATATATATTGTCTTGATAAAAGTATGAACTAAATATAAGAAACAGTTGAAACTTTATAATATTCGTTGGGTGTGACCTTTGGCACATTTTTAAGTGTGCTAAGGGTCACACTTACTGTACAGTGGAACTGGTCTGAACCTGTCCACTGCGGCGGCCACCTGCATGATTACGTAGTGGTGGAAATAGCCTGTTATCAAGAAGGGTTTTGACTTTGAGTATAAATATGAATTGATGTGGCCTCTCTCTTCAGCGAAAGCATACCCACTTATCGGGTTTTTTCTATTCTCTGATTTTGATACTCTTTGCTTTTAGGGCAGAAAGAGAAGGGATTATTTCTGTATTTTGTACCTGTTTTTTGATTATTCACTAAATAATAAAACTACCTGAGCTTGTTGTGAGCTAGAGGACAAAAGACTTGTATTCCTTGATTTTAGTCATTTAATTTCTCTCTCTCACACCTCGGCTTTCCGAGGGCAGAAGTTTCCCTCCCGTGAGGGCAGTTAAGACTCCTCTTTAACCACCTGGGCGAGTTGCAGCCCGGCGGGGATCGACATTGACAGTCAGACCTTCTGTTATCTCCTAGTGGGAGCGCATTCCCCATCCGCTCTGCCGGTCAGAGCCACCGAACGGTTCGTGACCGTGAGTACTAAAGAAAAATCATTGGTTGTAAAGATCCCCTCGGGCAGTTCTTAAAATATACAGGGGGACAAGAGCCCGTTAGTGGGGGACGTCTGGGGTAAAAATCTGAAAAGGCCTCTTGCCTTGTCTCCGGTTTTCCTGATCCAGGTGGGGGCCCTTTAAATTTAGCAAGGGTGTGTGTGTCTCTAGTAAAAAGAAACTAAACTGATTATTACTAGAAATAATAATTACTAATTCATTTTAAAGTGTTAAATTAGCGAATCACTGTGTGTGGATCGAAAATCTAGCATTTATTCAATCAGGGAAGTATCAAAGTAACTCCTTTTAATATAGGCTTAACCATCCGCCCCGCTGATAGTAACGGGTGTTATTATACGGCAGAAGCGGGCATAGTAGGAGCGGGGGTTACTGAGGGGAAGGTATGTATAAAAGAAGTTAGCCCTTAACCAAACGAGAGCGATACGACACCTCAGTAACTGTCACACCGTTCGACATGGCGCCCAACGTGGGGCAGTGTTGGGAACTGTAACGCAAATTTAAAGTGATTAACTAGAAGTGGCAAAACAGGTCAATACTGCCCAGAGGCTAGAACCCACTGCCATAGATGGTGCGTTCAAAAAGCTTTAGAACTTGAGATTGAAGTAGCGCGCCGCGCAACTATACTGAATAACTTGGCAAAGCGCCATAGGTATAGAAGCTACAGCCTAGGAACGATAACCACACCGAGGCTTTCTACGTACCGGCTTAAACAGATCGATCACAGGGTAAGCCCTACCAACTACGACAGGGTTAGGTGAAGTAGTTAAACAAAGACGAAAACAACGTGAACAATTGATAGTAATAAAGTAGGACTCAAATAAGACGGTAGGGGAATTTTGTTGAAAGGGAAATCCAAAAGAGCAAAGTACCGAATAAGTCCCCCGAGTGTGGCAGCTGCAGACGCCTACTCCGCTTCTGTATTTGAGGACACGGATCATGAGGAAAATGGAACACAAATAGACCATATTCTGAGATCCAACCCAGCCTTAGGCATGTCAGAAAGCTTAATAAACCTAGGTAATGGAACAATAAGATACTTTCATGGTTATATTAGGAAGTGTGACCCATACCCAGGAAAATTAAAGATGATTTCATGGTTCAACCCAGCGAATAGGTTACTGGACCATGGAGGAGGAGTAGCAGCAGCGTTAAAAAAGAAGTTCCCTAAGTCATGTGACTGGGAACCCTCTGCGCCACTGCCAGATGGAACAATAGTTCAACAAACTCATAAAGACTACGGAGTCTATGGGGAAGTGATACACTGCTGTTATAGCGGAAAAAATGACGCAAGCAGGTTAGTGTCCGCTTTCTATGATAAAAATGATGAATCATACCTCTTTAGAATATTACAAGAGGGAGTAATAAAAGCCAAACACCCATACAGGGTGATTACCTTGCTAGGATATTAAAGATGCACCGAAGCTGTGAATGGGTGGTTTGTTGTTCAAAACAGGCAATGGGAGAAATAGAAAGGGCTCTGTTGCAATCAGAGAACTTGTACCCTGATCTGTTTATGTCTCCGGACCACAAGGTTCACATGCCAAGGTCAGGAGTGATAGTATATATACCACACTGTACCAGAGAGCAAGACGTCTCTGGCTACTTAGGAGAAGGACTGAGAAACAGTACTCTAGGGATTCAGTGTGGAGAACAGGTGGAACAGAGCAGCCCCACTAACTCAGGAGGAGGCCCAGATTCACCGAGGGGAACCTCAGGTTTAGAAAACCAAGAGAGAGTAATACCTGCTCTAATCCCAGATGAGGGTATCGGGCAGGATTCAGTGGTGCGGATAGTGAGGGGGGATACCCCTGACTGTGTTGGTACCTTCGTGCACACCTCAGAATGTCTTAAAACACACATGAGGAGGTCTCCACTACCAGACCATGAACAAGAAGTAGTAGACTGGATTGGGGGAGGGTATCTCCAGGAGATTCTCTCTCTACCTGCATGTAAATATGGGAACTACCAGAGATTGGAATGCTTAAGTGAGGCACAAGCATAGGATATCGTGCAGTGTATAAACCTGCGAATAGGGGAGAATTTATTAGGGCAATACACCCCCTGGTCAATTCAGCGCGGGCTGGAGAAGTAATGACAATAAACCTAAGAGGAAGGGACCGGGGGGATCCCCCCCAGGTCCTCCTCACATGGATTAAAGATATACTGCCGTTGTTTGGGGGAATGACATTTCACATTCTACTACCCGCTGATCAGGAAGGTGATGAATTAACCGCACCTGAAAATATAGATGAGGATGATGAAAACTCAGAGTCAGAAGAAGATGAGGGAGATTCACAGGAGGATGATTACCACACAGATGTGGAAGAAGAATCAGAGGAGGAGGACGGGGATGGTCAGAGGAATCTGCCCCCTGTACTCCCCCCTATTACTGATTTTAGGAGAAATCCTCCAACAGTCAGCTTTAGAGTCTACGCAGTCACCCGTGTACATTCCCTTCCCAACTTGGGGTCATAGGGATACGGGAATAGTAGACCCCGAAGAGGGCGTTCAAGAAACAGTTCAAAGATTTAGCCCCCTTAACCCGCAAAGCACTACACCGACCACCCCTAGACCAAAAAGGAGTGAGGAACGGTGCTTGCTTCTGCCAACCAGGCTAAAAAACCCACAGACAGGCGTGATAGGCCTCACTAGGACCATAAGCGCGCTAAATCTGGGTCATAGGGAGGGCTGTCCTGATGCAAAAAGCACCTCGCTGCCTATTGGTGCTCAAAGAAAGCACAAAAGAAAAACTAATAGACCTGTAATAGAATCTGACGAGGAGGATGACCTCCCATTACTCACCCCACTAAGGGAGAGAAGCGAAATGCGTAGGAGGGAAGAAATTTACCCTAAGCCTATACATGAAAGTACACCGAGGCCCAGGGCCCGAGTGACTACACCTCAACTGAGGAGCATTCTCACTCCTGTTAGAAGACCATGGTTCCCCCAGGCCGGCACCTGATGAGGAGGGTTACCATTTGTGACCCACCGATACCCAAGAAAACCACTAGGGGAGAAATACTAAGCCAATGTTGAACACAAAGTATAACCCAGACAAGTACCCGTGCAGTGCACCTACATACCGGACTGAGGGTGATTGGTACAACCCCAGACTCTTTGAGGAGGGGGAGTACGACTCAGACTGGGAGCAGGAGCCTATGTGCGAGGAAGCCAGTGTCCCTGGGAGAAGAAGGTGTATAGATAAAGCCCCTCCAGGCCCCAAGGTGCTGGCTTTACAGGGTATAGGGAAACCCTGGAAAACGTCATATCTCAGACAGGGATATGATTTTTATAGAGAAGGTTGTATGTGTTGCGAATCCCAACTTGGAGGGTCCAAACGTCTGGCTAAGGAATCACTCTAGCTTCGATTAAGTATACCAAATTGATTTATTAATAAAAACAGAGCAATGCATTCCGTGCAGTTATACGTGCACGGTCCTGATAGAAAACGTGACTAGTTCAGAGGTTTTCCAAATCAAAGGCGCTTAAAACAGGGATGCGCTAGTGTTTTTAAAGGGTTCTCCTTAAGGGAGCCCTGCTGGTTAAAGCGTCACTGGTCAGTTCATACAGTCATGTCAACAATGCTTTCCATTGGCCGGGTGAGCGCGCCACGTTGTCTCAGCTGACAGGATATGTCTGTCTGTGCGTGTGTGTGTGTGTGTGTGTGTGTGTGTGTGTTTTGAACACTTGTCTTGTAGGGGGATGTCATATACAACTGCTAATGTAATCAGTGCAATCTCCTGGCCTTTGATCTCCTGTTGGTTTCCTGCCATATGTGGTTTATTTCTCTACACCCGACACAGGAGTGTTGTCCTTATTTACACACCAAAAGGACAAGTTTCACCCAAACCCATCTGTTTACTCAGTATCTTGATTCACTCAGTATCTTGATAGAATAATCAGAATACCTCGAGTATAATTTCCCACAAATCCCCCTTTTCACACCTACTAGGTGTGAATCCTACTGTAAACAAGGAACTGTGTGTGTAAAACCTTTTAGAATTCATTTTAGTACAGAACGTGCAGCAAAAGTTTAACATAGTTTAAAAACGTATATCCCCCTTTTCACACCTTTGGTGTGAAAATACTATAAATGTAACTGAAAACAATGTCTTGTCTTATATGAACATAAAATATATAACCAAAAATGTAAACATCAGCTGCAAAAGTTGTAAGAAACAAACATGATTTTACAAACAATTCATTTTCTTTGACTCTGACCTCATCTGACTCCTTTTCTTGTAAACAATGCAATGTTCTTTAACACAACTGTTGCTCCTATAGCTGATATTACTCAGTGATTAGTGACTAACTTTTGAAACAAAAACAAATCAGGAGATACTAGAAGTCTTTGACCAGGTTAAAAAGCAATGGGAACTTAAATTATTTAACAGGAAGAAACAGATAAACTCCTAACTAAATGTAACTTTCTAATCCAAATCTGCACAATTAACTTTATACTTAATCTCAACTCTGTCTGAAGTCCAGATTTTTGAAAGTTCCTTGTTCACTTTCGTCTAATCTGGAAACAAAGTCTCTGGAAAAAAATAAAAATCTCAGAAAATCTAATAAAAATCTCAGAAAATCTCAGATCAGTTCTGGTTCATTAGGCTGCATGATGTCACCGCAGCTGACCACGGCGCTTTCCATGATGTCACATTTGTGCGCCCACTCGGCCGCTGCTGGATATTCAGGTTCTTTACCGGTTGGATGGAAGGGTGACTGAATGCACCCTCCTTTTATCAACACCTTCCTTTTCCTCCTTTTCTGAAACATCGTTTGTTTCAGAAACATCAAGAGGAAAGATGATGACGCTATGCCTAATGTGCCCCTGAGTGGAACGCATCATGGAATCAGGACCCTCCTCACATCCGACACCTGGTGTGGATGTCATCACGGGTCTAACTGGGAAACATTGGGATGGACCAGCTGGGTGTGCCTCCACTCCAGCACCTGGAGTTGATCTGGTCAGCAGAAATCCGCATCAGGAAGGGGACTCCAGTCTCCTCCTCTTTGCTGACAGTGTCAGGAGCCACCACAGGAAGTCAGCAACAGCGACGCTCCAAGCTCTCTGTCGGCGTCTGGTCAGATGTTTGTTGGCCCCTGCTGGGCTGTTGGTCCCATGCTGTGTGGGGTGTCCTTTACTGCAGGGCTGGTAGCCTAGTCAACAGCACCCAGAATAAAACTTGCTCCACCTGGATCTGGATTTCTTGAACAGCTGAAGCCATCAGTCTCTGCTTTCACCTGTGAATAAATGGTTTTGACAGACTTTCTGCTTTTCAGAAGTCATATTAGTGTTTCAATCTGGGAGGAAAGAATTGTGATATGAGTTTGTCTTCGATCTGTCCATTCATTTCTCTTGGAGGAGAAATGCTTTCCTTGATCTCTGTGTTTTCCAAAGTCCTTAACACAATGGGCAAAACTTCAGTCCAAAACACAAAAAATATGAAATTACCCATCCAAAATCATCAGTCCATTGAAAATATACGTACATATCACCAATCCCAAATACACATATTCAAGAATAAAACCACCGCAATTATTCACTATATAAAATTCCCAATATCTCTCAAGGAGGCTGGGCTGCTGATTGATCCTTTCAATTCAAAATTTTGACAAATTTTCCAACAGATTGTTATTTTTGGAGCAAATTAATGTCAATATCAGTCTTGTATCACGTTCTGTGCCACAACACTCTCAGAAGAAGTTTGTTTCAACGTTCTGTGTGGCCAGCACAGAAGTTTAGCAAATCTACATTCTCACTTTTTTTTTTTTTTAAACATTTTTACAAACTAGGGAGAAAAATAAAAATCAAACCAAAGAGAAACAGCAGAAAAGCTACCGTCTTGACTAAAAACGTGCATCCCCACCCCTACAGAAAATCAAAAGGTTGAGTGAAAGAAAGAATAAACCCAAACAAAAGTCATGAAAAACAAATTTCAGAATGAATATAAATGCAATTAACTCAAATGTGGAAAATCTCTAATTTATCATTTCAAGTCAAAAACAAACCAACTTTGAGTCAAAATGCCAAATATGCATTTATTAATGTGTCCATTTAAAACCCTTATAAGCTATAATTCCTCTCTGGAACTTTTCTTGTAATGTCAAGTTGCTTAAGGCAGCTCAAACTATTCCCACCACTTTTCAGTTGACTTTACTGGAATGTTTAATTTGACTTGTAATGACCTCTATCAAATCACTCTGACACAATGTTACTCAAAACACCAACCCAAAGGAATAAAAGAGAACGGAAAAGAAAAACAGATGAATCCAAAATTCAAATGCACTTATCAATTACAAACATTTGAGAACATTACACAATGCTGAATGTCACCATGATTCTTTGATGGGCATTCACTATTAAGACTGTCTGAGTATATATATGGATGATTTAATCTGTCTGCATCGAGGTGTGAAAACCCCAGTCCCTCCTTGGGAGTCCTTCATTAACACAGGAGACAACAAGGGAGGTTTTGAAAGAGCAAATTAACACTTAATCAGGGAGCAGGAAAAAAGGATTTTAAAGTTAAACCAGACTAATGTAGTCCAATCTTTGTCCCCATAGGACAACACCAAACATGAAATAGAAGATGTAATCAAATGAAACTAATTATTTTAATGTCCAGTGTTTGACAAATTTTCAACTGCTAGCTGCTCATTTATGCATTTTCTGAGGGACTCCAAATCCCTCTTTACATTGTTTCACATCAACCATTCACACTTTTTCAGCAGTTCCTCACAAAACATCAAGCCAGCAATTCTGTGTAGCATTTCAACATGCCACAATCTCATCAGAAATTAAACTCTCACAGTTCAATTTCATCAGAGGTAATCTATTGGGGTGTTTAAAAATAAAAATTTTCTAAAAGAGATGAGGCCCTTTCCTTCTCCACTAATTAATATCAAAATGTGATTGAAAATCTTTTCCCTTCCCCTTTGCCGCAGAGTAAAACTCAAATTTCTTTGTTTCCAATTTAATTCTCCTCTTTATGAGCCAAGATTCTACTGCTTGAGCATGCACGTTCCCAATTCAACAAATCAAATATCCATACAATGAGTTATTTACAGTCATCATCAGCACAGCTGGAGCCGCCTTCTACCAGCTCCCAGCAACACGGCCAACCTTTGCACCAGGCTACGTTTTATCACAAAACACTCAAATTACACCACTTAAATGTATTTACACGATTAATTATTTACAGTATTCACACTCCTAGTTTTAATTGTTCCTATTTTTTATCAACTAGATCTCACAGTCTGTTAAACTGGCTTTTAAAAAGAAAAGACTTGGTCTCGCATTTGCCCCTCACAGAGACTATCACTCTGTCGCCGTCCCTTATCGGTCTTTTTATCTAAAATTTAACGGGATTCTAAACCTGGCCGTCTATCGGACTTCTAAAGTGCACTAAAATTCCGGAACCCTCTGCAGGGTTTTTTTTTTCAATTGACCTTCGCAGGATTTTACATATCACGTAAACAATCAACTACACAGACACACTTGCTTAAGCTCATTCTCAACACTGCTTCAGTTGCGCATTACTTTTTACAGACTTACGGCGGTGATGTCTACTGAATCTACACGTCTAAATGTTTTCACATCTACCTAAGCTACGCAGCGTTTTGATAAAACAGTAAAGTAGCCCGCACGCTTTAACAGCTCGTCCAGTGTCCTTATTTAACATAACACTCACCTCTCAATCTTTCGGGCCCATGTGTAGATTCAGCAACTCACCATGATCCAGTCTTTTGAATTTGTCCGTCCTTTTCCTCAGAGATCACTGAGGAAACTTTTTTTTTTCAGACTAACGTCGTGTTCTGTTGGATCTCTGAGGAAGGAGGCTCGAGGGTCGAATTGAGAATTAAGAAAAAAGGTTTAATGCAACAGAGTGATGAGGATGATGAGACAAAGACATAGGCTACACAATAACAAAGACAACATGAAACATAATTACATTATCATTACATTAACAACATTATTTCTCTTTTCTCTTCTTAAATCTCTTATCTCTCAATCACTCTCTACATTCGTTAAGACCAGTCTTATGGACTTAGTCTCCCTTGATGAACACTGGCTCGTTTTCGCGTCCCGACCGTCCCCTCGCAGTAGTGTAATCAGCTCAACTGGTTGGTTTATTGCATCTTTCGCAAAACGTAACTCCAAAATTATGGAATCATCTTATTTCTACATTCGTTGAGACCAGTCTTATGGACCGGGTCTCCGTATGGTGAACACTGGCCCCTGTTATGCGCCGTGAACTTCCCTCGGCAGCAGCTTAATTACTTTCTACTGGCAAGTTTATCGAAACACCCGCATAACTCGGCTCCAAAACTTTGGAATCACCTATGATCACTGGCTCACTATCGCGTCTCGTCCTTCCCCCATCAGTAATATCACTTCGGCAAGTTTTACTGACAAGTTTATCGGATCTCAACGCACAGCGTAGCTCCAAACAATTATGGAATCATATTTATCAGCTCATTCACACTTCCCACACTCATTCTTCAACGTCTACATTCGTTGAGACCAGTCTTATGGACCGGGTCTCCGTATGGCGAACACTGGCCCCTGTTATGCGCTGTGAACTTCCCTCTAAAGCAGCTTGATTATTTCTACTGGCAGTTTATCGAAACACCCGCATAACTCGGCTCCAAAACTTTGGAATCACCTATGACCGCTGACTCGCTATCGCGTCTCGTCCTTCCCCCATCAGTAATATCACTTCGGCAAGTTTTACTGACAAGTTTATCGGATCTCAACGCACAGCGTAGCTCCAAACATATGGAATCATATTTACGCATCCCAGATGCTTTTTCTCAGTCACACTCCTCTCTCATTCTTCAACAGAAAAACGGAATGCATTGCTCAATGTCCACAAAACACTTAATAATTTTTAGTCTATATTTTTACATTACATTACGTACTCACCCGGAAGTTCTGATCACTTTAATTTAGTTTATACTATTATACAATATGCTGAGTTTGATGAAACAGGTCCAGCCTACCTTTTTTAGAGAGCTCTCAGTGACCAGACCTCCGAGGTTTGCACAGAATGTCTCCTTTGTCTCGTTCCTTCAGACGTGGACTGTCCGTGAAATCTGGACTTGGAGTTTAACAACTGCTAATCCTGATTCCGTGGGATTCTTAAATTTAACCGCTACTCGAAACCATCCTCTGCTACCATTTTGTTGCGAATCCCAACTTGGAGGGTCCAAACGTCTGGCTAAGGAATCACTCTAGCTTCGATTAAGTATACCAAATTGATTTATTAATAAAAACAGAGCAATGCATTCCGTGCAGTTATACGTGCACGGTCCTGATAGAAAACGTGACTAGTTCAGAGGTTTTCCAAATCAAAGGCGCTTAAAACAGGGATGCGCTAGTGTTTTTAAAGGGTTCTCCTTAAGGGAGCCCTGCTGGTTAAAGCGTCACTGGTCAGTTCATACAGTCATGTCAACAATGCTTTCCATTGGCCGGGTGAGCGCGCCACGTTGTCTCAGCTGACAGGATATGTCTGTCTGTGCGTGTGTGTGTGTGTGTGTGTGTGTGTGTGTGTTTTGAACACTTGTCTTGTAGGGGGATGTCATATACAACTGCTAATGTAATCAGTGCAATCTCCTGGCCTTTGATCTCCTGTTGGTTTCCTGCCATATGTGGTTTATTTCTCTACACCCGACACAGGAGTGTTGTCCTTATTTACACACCAAAAGGACAAGTTTCACCCAAACCCATCTGTTTACTCAGTATCTTGATTCACTCAGTATCTTGATAGAATAATCAGAATACCTCGAGTATAATTTCCCACAAATGAGAAGAGATAGGTCGGTTGAAGGTCAGTTTGGGGATCATTACCCACAAGATAGATTAGCGGGAGACTCGGGTGGTGGAGAAGGAGAAGACCCAGAACCAAACCCTAACAGGGGTTCAAGTGGATAGACAGCCCCGAGATAGAAACAGCGGGGAAAACAGTCCCAGGGATGAAGATCCTGTGGGAGCAGACTACTTCTACCAGCAGCAAGCACTCAAAAAGGCAGAACAGTGGCCCCCCAGCCGATCCAGTGGATCAGAAAGGAGGAGCCCTAGAAGCCAGTGGGACACGCTGTTGACAGGAGGGTTAGAACCAGAGGAAGAGGCGGTTACCTTTCCTCTAGGACAAGTTAGTTTATTAGATATTATACCAGCAAGGAAAGCAGGGCAAAGTGATACAGCATACCTGCTGCAATGCAGGAAGAGTGGGTTCACAATGGATCAAATAGACTCCCCCCAAATGACTCTTGTACTTAAAAAAAATGGGGTTAAAGTGCCCGTTGGGTGCAAAACAAGCGATATCTTGAGGCACATGGTATCCACCCCAGGGATATCTCCTGTGGAGGAGGAGGTAGAATCACTCAGTCAGTCCGTGTGGAAAGGGGAAATGACTCTAAGTGTCGCTATGCGATCTCTGAGTGGAGTACCTGGTAACAGCACGTACTATGAGGAAAAGTTATAAGGAAAAATCCCTGGTGGAATTAGCCTTTGCACAGGATGGGCATTATGGACAGCAGAGCAGAAAGTACAAAACTTAATTATGTATGATCGTAGGACCCTCATGACAAAAACGAAAAAAACAGAAAGAACTGAAAGCCAGGCCCACCCAAAGTCCAAGGCGCAGAACCCGCATGCGCAATCTGGGCAGCCCGATGCTCAGAACAGCAACGGCAAAAATGCATCTGTAACAGGAAATGTTTGTTGAAAAATTTTAAAAAGAGACACACCCAAGATGGCAATGATAAAGCCCAGATACCGATTTCTGCTGTCAGTTGACCATAGGGGAGTCCAATGCGTTGGTAAAAATGACAATGAGAGAGAGGATGGTATTTTAAAATGGGAAGCATGGGCACCTGGATATTGTGTCCACTGCGGAGTCCAATGTTATGAGATAGTCTGGAAAGGCGTTAGAGCAACCAGACCCACAGCAAGGAAACCAAAAGTGGCCAAAACAGGGATAGAATGTAGTGGTAACGCCAGGTTTACTTTCTGCAATCAATGTGTAGATACAGTAGCCTGTAGAGCAACAGTAGGGAGATGTGACCACCATGTTATGCTTAACAGGTGTTGCAAAGGCTCTGATACAGGTGTGACCCTTACACAACTTATAGATGCTACAGGGCCTCAGACCTGTTTGATAGTCTACCTCGGGGTCTAAAGTCAAGACCCGGGGATTTAAGCATGGAAAGTTACTGAAACCAAAACCCAGACGTGCTATGGGCCATGGGAAACTCTGATAGAGACCGATATCCTGTTACCCAATGGGCCCTTAGTAAATAGTACATCGGGCGATGAATCTGTGTGGGGAAACGAGTGGAAGAAGGCCTTTTGTACCTTAATTGGTCACAGGGAGGATAATGACCTATGTATAAGAAAATTACCCCAATGGGAGATTCAAAAGGCAACCACTAATGGGAGAAAATGGGATGACTTACCCCGCGACCTGTTCAATAGATCTACTTCTGAAAGAGAAAAATGTGGGTGTGACACAATAGTGTATAAATTCACCAAAGAAACTTTTCAGGTGAAGGTTGCACTGAATTGCTCTTGTAACACCACAGTTGAAACCCGAAATTGTACCACAGTGACAGGGTTTCTGCATAAGTGGTTTTGGTCCACTGAAAATACCAATAATTTTACCCTCTCTGATTGTACAATATACAGAAACGGTAACTATTGTGTAACCAAAAAAAGGGGGCATGAAGTACCTGTCAAAAGTGGATACTGTGCTGGTTACGAAAGTGCATATGTATTGTTGTATTGCTTTTTTAAATTGACTTATGGCATGTGTTTTTAGGATTTTAGTGTTTGCATGTTTTTATTCTGTTTGCTGCATGCTTAAGTTTTTATTATAGCTATTTTATTGCATGTACTGTTTTATACCCTTTTGACAAGACTGAAGCTCCGCCCCCTTTTAACTCTCTGACCTAACTAACAAGCTCAATGCAGGACAGGTGTAAGCACCTCAGCTTAATGGGAAGCAGGTGTAGTAGGGTGATTGATCAGTGAAAAGGAGAGGACACGCAGCAGAACGAAAGAGAGTGAAGATGTGACGCAAATGAGAGAAGGTGACGCTGGGGGGCAGGGAGATCTTGGGAGGACCTAGCGGCGGGAGCAGCTGAAGCGCTGGGCCGGCTTACGGGAAGAGAGTGAAGATGTGACGCAAATGAGAGAAGGTGACGCTGGGGAGCAGGGAGAACTTGGGAGGACCTAGCGGCGGGTGCAGCTGAAGCGCTGGGCCGGCTTACAGGGAGAAAACACTATTCAGAGCAACAGAATAGTTCTGTTTAATAATCTGGTTTAAGCAGGGGAAGACCTCAATGCCTAAATATTTAAACTGCTTAACAATGGGGGTGTTGGCAGAGATGGTTGAGTTGCGGGCAGAATCCTTTAAATGAAGTGGTGCAGATTTTGACCAGTTCATTTTAAAGCCTGATGAGCTTCTATACTCCTTGCATAATGATTGAAGGTGACGGAGAGACTAAGATGGGTTTTCTAAAAAGACCAAAACATTGTTCGCAAATAATGATAGATGATGCTGTGTATTAAGAATGCATATTGGTTATCCTTGGCCGTCAGCTGTCCAGTAATCTCCCTCTGCTTCTCCAACCCCAGAGATGGTGATTTCCCTGGATGCAGAGAAGGCGTTCGACCATATAGAATGGCAATATTTATTTGCGGTTCTACATAAATTTGGTTTCGGCCTCAAATTCATCTCTTGGATTTGCCTGTTATACGCTGCCCCTGTAGCTAGCGTCAAAACTAACTCTGACATTTCATCTCCCTTTCCTCTCACACGTGGCACTCGTCAGGGATGCCCCCTGTCACCTTTATTATTGGCACTGGCCATCGAACCCCTGTCTATATTTCTCAAAAGGTCCCCATAATTCTCTGGTATACTTAGAGGAGGCATGGAGCACAGAGTGTCACTGTGTGCCGATGACCTATTGCTACAAGACCCTGTACACTGCGTTGATGCAATAGTAGATCTGCTGAAGACATTTGGCACTTTCTCAGGGTACAAACGGAATATTGCTAAGAGTCTTTGTTTCCCTGTTAATCAGTCCGCCAAATCCATCGCCCCAGGAGCTCTACCCTTCTACTTTTCCCCCAATGCTTTTAAATATTTAGGCGTGACTATCTCTCATTCTATAAGTTCTCCTCATAAATATAATTTCATTAAACTGACTAAAAATATTAAACTAGACCTTCAAAGATGGGGCACACTACCCCTCTCACTTGTCGGCCAAAATGAAACAATCAAAATGAATATTCTGCCTCGAAAACTTTTTCTTTTTCAGACCCTCCCTCTTTTTCTTCCCAAATAGTTTTTCAAAGCATTGGATATCGTTATATCGTCCTTCCTCTGGGCTGGCAAGAGTCCGAGGACTCTCTTATTTTTGAGAGTCCCAAATTGACAGGAGGTTTTGCCTTGCCCAATATGTTGTTGTATTGTTGGGCTGCTAACATCCAGATGCTAAAAAAATGGTGCCATAGCCCAGACATTGTGTGGTGTGTCATGGAAGCTAACTCTTGTACTTCAACTTCACTCCCTGCATTACTGTTTGCAACCCTTCCTACACGGCCCTCCCAATACACCAATAATCCAGCTGTTCTCTCGTCACTGAAAATCTGGAAACAGTTCAGGAATCAATATGGATTGAAATCCCCTTCTGTCCTCATCCCCATATGCAACAACCATCTGTTCTAAACCTCAAGCATAGACAAAACATTTACACGTTGGAAGAGGATGGGCCTGGTCTCTTTTAGTGACCTTTACTCAGTTAGACCATTGGAAATATGGCCGATCTTGCTGCAAAATTTGGGACTCCAAAAGTGGAGCTATTCAGATATTTCCAGTTGCGCAATTTCACCAAAACACAATTCGCCTCATTTCCTGCATTACCTGAAAAAACTCTGTTAGAAAGTATCATGTCCTCCTCAGCATCACTAAATAGCATCTCTTCAATCTATAGTCTCCTTTTATCTCAACTCTCCCCTTCTTCAGGGCTTAGGGATGTTTGGGGAAGGGAGCTAGGTCTCGCACTAGATGAGGACTGGTGGAGAGAAGTTTTACTCAGAATTCATAGTACTTGTATCTGTGCACGTATGAGACTCGTTCAATTCAAAGTGGTGTTCAGACTTCATTACACAAGGGCCAGACTGAAAAGACTATTCCCTGATACAGATGATCTCTGCATCATGTGCTCTCAATCTCCAGCAGACCATACACATACTTTTTTCTCCTGTCCTAAGCTATACTCTTTTTGGACATCCTTTTTTGACACCCTCTGTTCAGTCCTTAATATCCCTATGTCCCCATGCCCCGTGATTGGTATATTTGGTGTGTCTCTTATTGTAGGAAGATTTAATAGCTACCAAGCTCATGTTATTGCATTTGCCGCTCTGATATCCAAGCGTCAAATACTGCTACAGTGGAAGAGCCCAAAACCGCCTAGCACAAATTCCTGGTTAGAAGATGTAATGTCATTCTTACACCTTGAAAAAATCAAACATACTGTCAGAGCATCCCTGAAGAAATTTCATAAAACCTGTGACCTGCTCCTTTCTTACACGAACCATCTATTCTGAGCCAATGGTAGTCACCCCCGCCCACCCCACCCAATTTTCCCTGTTTTTTTTTCTTCTTCTTGAGGTAGGGGATGGGTGGGCAAGTTAGACAAATGGAAGATACATGTTCAGTATCTGGTTAAAGGGTGGTGTTTTTAAAAAGCAAGAAAAATGTCAAACCTGCTATCCTTTGTTATTCCCAATACTGCCTGTAATAATTAATGAGGTTTGAGCAATAAACATACTTAAAAAAAAGAATGCATATTAATGACACCATAATCTATTTGCGAATGACTTGGGCCAGCGGCTCTAAAGAAATGACAAATAATGCAGGACTTGAGGGGCAACATTGGCGAGAGGATCTAGAAACTGGAAATAAAGAGGAGGAGGTGCGTCCGGTTAAGACTCGGGCTGAGGGATAAGAATACAATACTTTAATCATACCAATGAAAGTGTTACCAAAGCCCATCATTAGTGACTGACCATAAAAAAGACCACTCACGTTTATCAAAGGCTTTCACTGCATCAAGAGAGAGAAGTGACATTAGGGACTGTCCTCTGCCGCATCAACAATGTGGAGAAAGCGTCTAACATTGTCTGCTGCTAGTCTCGTTTTTATGAATCCTGTTTGATCTGAGAGCACTAATTTTGACATATGAGACTCCAAGCGACAGGCTTGGAGCTTTGCAAAGATTTTTATGTCAGCGTCAAGCAGACTCAGAGGCCAATAGCTAGAACACTCTGTAGGATCCTTTTTCAGGAGTAAGGAAATTAAGGCTCCCTTGAGAAGTCCCTTTTTCAATAGAGAAGTTAATCATGTCAAGAAGGAAAGGGCCCAACTGTTCCCAAAATATTGCATAAAATTTAGGGGGAATCCCATCAAAGCCTGGTGATTTTCATTTTTGCTATTCTGTACTGTATCTCAGTTCTTCAATAGTAATCAATTTGTCCAAGCTAGCTGATTCCTCTGCTGCTTATTGAGGCAAGTCAAGCTGATTTAACCAGCTGTCACATTGGGATTTATTCAGATTCATATAGAATGGAATAAAATGTCTGAAAGGATTTATTTATTTCGACAGAGGTTGCTACCATAATTGTAAGCAGAAAAGGTGTATGTCAGTTGGGAATGGAGCTCTGCGTTAGCAGGTTTTTTTTTTTTTTACTGTCAATATAGCCAGCATCTAATGTTTGCTACTCCGCTCTGCTTTGATGTAATGTCTGGCTATGTGAGACCATGGATGTATTAAGAGAACTAGATACAGGGTCCATGTGCATTTTGATAGTTTGTTTTTTCATTTGAACCACAAAACAAAATAACGAGAAAACCACCTTTTTTGTTTGTCGTTTCAAACTAAAAACAAAGAAACGATAAAAAAAAAGAGCCATTCAAATAACGGTCCGATTTTGGTTTTTTGAATTCCTATTTTCAGTTCTCTCTTTGAAGATCTACAGTACATTAAAAGAAAGATAGGTGGGCCAAGTGACCCAGAAGTAAAATAAATATAGCCTTTAAAAAATAAAAGCCAAGCTTTTAGAATGGTCATAATATGCAGCACTAACGTTATACCAGACTAACGTTAAAAGAAAAAAATCAATCAATAAATAGGCTTATATAAACTTGGGCCAAAAGAAATATGTTAGCAACAGTAGTTTATTACAGTGGTTTCACATTGTGCATATCCACGTACACATCACCAGTCACGTTTAATGAGCACATTGTTTGGTTCAATACAGTTGGTAATATAGGGTAACCTAAGACCTTATTGTGAGTGCAGAGTTGTTACTGTTAGCGCTATATTATATAATTAAATTAATATTTAATGTGATTTCCACCGTAATGGACCAAACTGTTTCCCCTTTCTACCAGCAGATGGAAAACATGTTAATTTAAGTCTGTTTATTGTTTTAATGTAGCCTAAATAATAGTAGCCTACTAATTACAATGAAAAATACATTATTTGTGATACTACAAAATAATGGTTGTTAATAAATTAGTGACCCTCACTCCATGGGAGCTCAGACCCTCCTTATGAGAGCTGAGCTCCCACTGGCCCCCACGTAACTCGAACCCTGGTTACTGGGTTCCACAATATTGAGACCATGTTCAAATTGACTGTTCTCCAGTGCATGCTGAAAACAGGGACTTAACAAATCCCAAATAAGCCCATAGCCTATTTTTAATTTAAAAATAATTTTAGACTGATATTAGGCTATCATTTGTAACCAAAAATTTAGCCGATTCCATATAGTAAAATAACCATTTTTGTAATCTGTAGGCCCATGTTTGTCATTTATAGGCTAGGCTATCTAGAGCCAAATTCATGGATGAATGACGTTAAATTGTTGCGAACAATGGATTCCCAGCGTTGAATTATTTGAAGTAATATATTTGTTTGCTTTGGTAATACTGTTTTTTACAGTATTAATGTACAATCACCTATAGGATTATTATGAACACCATACTAATATTGTGTTTGACCCCCTTTCGCCTTCAGAACTGCCTTAATTCTACGTGGCATTGATTCAACAAGGTGCTGAAAGCATTCTTTAGAAATGTTGGCCCATATTGATAGGACAGCATCTTGCAGTTGATGGAGATTTGTGGGATGCACATCGATGGCACAAAGCTCCTGTTCCACCACATCCCAAAGATGCTCTATTGGGTTGAGATCTGGTGACTGTGGGGGCCATTTTAGTCCAGTGAACTCATTGTCATGTTCAAGAAATCAATTCGAAATGATTCGAGCTTTGTGACATGGTGCATTATCCTGCTGGAAGTAGCCATCAGAGGATGGGTACATGGTGGCCATAAAGGGATGGACATGGTCAGAAACAATGCTCAGGTAGGCCGTGGCATTTAAACAATGCCCAATTGGCACTAAGGGGCCTAAAGTGTGCAAAGAAAACATCCCCCACACCATTACACCACCACCACCAGCCTGCACAGTGGTAACAAGGCATGATGGATCTATGTTCTCATTCTGTTTACGCTAAATTCTGACTCTACAATCTGAATGTCTCAACAGAAAACTAGACTCATCAGACCAGGCAACATTTTTCCAGTCTTCAACTGTCCAATTTTGGTGAGCTCTTGCAAATTGTAGCCTCTTTTTCCTATTTGTAGTGGAGATGAGTGGTACCCGGTCTTCTGCTGTTGTAACCCATCCGCCTCAAGGTTGTGGCTTCACAAATGCTTTGCTGCATACCTCGGTTGTAACAAGTGGTTATTTCAGTCAAAGTTGCTCTTCTATCAGCTTGAATCAGCCGGCCCATTCTCCTCTGACCTCTAGCATCAACAAGGCAATTTCGCCCACAGGACTGCCGCATACTGGATGTTTTTCCCTTTTCACACCATTCTTTGTAAACCCTAGAAATGGTTGTGCGTGAAAATCCCAGTAACTGAGCAGATTGTGAAATACTCAGACCGTCTGACAGTCTGGCACCAACAACAATGCCACACTCAAAATTGCATAAATCACCTTTCTTTCCCATTCGGACATTCAGTTTGGAGTTCAGGACCACACCCCTAAATGCATTGAAGCAACTGCCATGTGATGGTTGATTAGATAATTGCATTAATGAGAAATTTAACAGGTGTGCCTAATAATCCTTTAGGTGAGTGTATATTGTCTGCTATATAGCAGAAGGGAGTTACACGGCTCAATTTCCCTCTACAACTTGTTGTACGTGTAAACTTGTGTTGTTGTTTTTTTTATTATTTAATTATGTTTGCTTTTTTTTTACTTTCTACAGGCCTGCCAGTCTTGAGGACCTTGTAAAATGTTTTTACCTAAGGGCTTCACAGTGAATGTTCTGCAATGTACATGCAATGCCTTTGAAAGCATATATGTGCTATATATGTTGGATTTGTATGGATTCTCTTCACTAGCATGACACAATGGGAGTGTTATATGTTATACACATTGGAATGTGTATAGAGAAGAAAGATTCACACAGTATATAGCACACTGGTAAATCATTCTTTTGGCAAGATGGCCTACATTAGGACATTTCTGATGTGAGTTTGTTGTCTGAGCTGCTAAGAAGCTAATCACAGTGTTAGAATCAGGTTAAAACATTAGGGTATGCAGGTTTAACTCTGGTCTGGGGGTGAATGATGATGTTGATGATAACTAGGTTGCAAATAAGACATAAATATCAAATACCAAACAAAATGAAAAACAATAAATACATTTGTATCAGTAATCTTGATTTAAAACAGTTACGAAAGACACAATACAGTGAGTGGTAGAAAGGGGGAACAGTTTGGTCCATTACGGTGGAAACCACATTAAATATTAATTTAATTATATAATATAGCGCTAACAGTAACAACTCTGCAGACACAATAAGTTCTTAGGTTAACCTATATTACCAACTGTATTAAACCAAACAATGCGCTCATTAAACGTGACTGGTGATGTGTACGTGGATAGGCACGATATTAGCACAATATTATCATTAACATATTTCTTTCGGTCCAGGTTTATATAAGCCTATTTATTGATTGATTTTTTTTTTCTTATAACATTACTCTGGTATAACGTTAGTGCTGCATATTATGACCGTTCTAAAAGCTTGGCATTTATTTTTATAGGCTACATTTACTATTACTTCCGGGTCACTTGGACCACCTGTCTTTCTTTTAAAGTAGAAATTAAAATAGGAATTTCAAAACACCAAAATCGGACCGTTATTTGAATTTGGTTTAGTCATTTTTCGTTTTTGGATTCAGAAACAAAAATGGGAGAACGGCTCTTTACCGTTTCTTTGTTTTTGGTTGGAAACGACAAATGGAAAAAGGTGTTTTTTTTTGTTATTTTGTTTTGTGGTTCAAACGAAAAAACAAACTATCAAAACGTACACAGACCATACAGCGTTTGGTGTGAATCCCCACTTTTGAGAGTTGCTCAAAAGTGCATAAACCAGTAATGGAGCTTGAAAATTCCCGGATCTTCTGCAGTCATGGATGAATCTTCCGCGTTGACTGGCTCATAACGTCCCAATGGACATGTGCACTAGCAACAGTTTGTGTTGTTGCAACACTGCGCGTTCTTGAGCTTCTCTTTTTGAAAAATAAAATTAAAAAAATGTCATTGCCATTGAAAGTATTTATGTGCTATATACTATGTTGAATAAATTCTTCAAATCTGTGTCGGTTGTCTTCACTTTGGTGACATTATTGGAGTTTTGTATATTATACACACTGGAGAGCAAGTGGAGAAGTTTAGATGTGAGACATCTCCTTAGAATTCAGCTGTGCTATTCATGTATCTGACTGGGGAGCTTATTTCCCAGAGTCTTTATGTTTTTTCGCCCAGCAATTTTTCTTGGATTAGGATGGCACCCAAATCACGGTTGCCGCTGTTGCCATGGTCCTGCTCCGTGTCCTGTGACACCTGCAACGTCCTGCTACACCATGAACTACTACAACTACTATTTGTAGTCATAGTTCCATTATCTTTATTCTGACTATTATTGCCACTGTTCATCACACTCCTAACTGGCACCTCCAGACACCGCCTACCAAGAGCCTGGGTCTGTCCAAGGTTTCTCCATAAAAGGAAGTTTTCTTCACCGCCACCCAAGGTTTCATCCTAAAAGGGAGTTTTTCCTCGCCACTGTCGCACTAAATGCTTGCTCTTGGGGGAATTACTGGGATTGTTGGGTCTTTGTAAATTATAGATTGTGGTCTAGACCTACTCTATCTGTAGTGTCTAGATAACTCTTGTTGTGATTTGATACTATTAATAAATTGAATTGAATGTATCAGTCTTATACAATAGCTCATGCGGTAAACTCCTAAAACACTGTTCACACAATATACAGCACAGTATACCGCATAGTCCTGTTTTAGCACTAAGTTAAGCCACTCACGATCTGCGATGTCAGCCTCTAGCGTAATGTTATTGTAATATAGCCGTTACTATTATACATCAATGAATTTAGCCTGTCAATGACCTTAGGTGATCTTGATGCATATTTATTGTTCACCACTTACAAGCAAGTTCCATAAAGTAAGCCCACAGGCATTTAAAACATACAATTGGTAGTCAATTGCAATTTATCTGAAAACTTGTAAAGAACACAAATATGACTTTCTGTAATTGAAAGGCCTATCCAAAATAACTTTGGCCATCTGAAAATGAAATCCTGGCGCAGCGCCTGGTAATAGGTGCTTGAGTTAACTGGATTAAGTTTAATAAACTGTATTTCTGTACTTTTTTAATCTCTAAACAAGCTCTTACTGGACATTTTCAGTTTGAGTGTAGGAAAAGAACTGACCTGAGAATACTAAGTTGTTTGTTTGATGATTGTTTTGAACCACACCATGCTTTGCTAGAATTTTTCTGAAAATGCATTTCCTTTTGAGCTAAAACTGATTTATGTGATGTTATTATGGCTATTTCCCAAAAACTATCTTTTTCTTAGGTTGTTTGTATAACACTGTGTATTGCAAACAACCTTTGTCAGGTTAACCCTGGCTGGTACCGATTGAAAAAACAATCTCTAAATGTTTGTTCCACAAGAAACTGCCACAACCTTCTCTCTTTACAGACCCTTACCACCCAGAATAATGAAAAGAAACAAGTCCCAACATAAAGCTCTGAAACACTTTTATTATTGTGTTACTGCTCTACATATAATTTTTATTTTCTTGCCCTTAACACACAGAAAGAGGACAGGTATGAGCTGGAATATCACGGTTAAGCACCATTAAAACTTAATAAATTACATTATTTTTGGACATTTTAAATCAGGATATATTTTTTAAAACAATGCAGGGTAAAGTAAAAGCCTGCTAACAGCTTCACAAGCAGTATTTTAGACATAATAAGATCATTAGCAAAGCATGTGTGCATTTAAAAGGTAAACTGTAATCTAAACCTCAGGCAAAACAAAACAAAGAACTCCAGCAAGACTCCCTTAGCTTGCTGGAGGTTTCTGCATTTGCCAAAGGGTGGCAGCAGCAGGACTACCTAGTCATATTCTAATATCAGCAAGTGATTTATTCTATTCTGTAGGTCTAAAAGTACAATTCTTCTTAAACTGTTTAAGTTACTACAATACCTCCAATTCAAAATGTCAAAATATACTGTCATAATTTTTGATAAATTGAGACAACATAGTTAGGTTTAAATGTTTGCAGCACCCAGAAGTGAAAGCTACTTACAGTAATTCAAGCTTTGTTTCTTGAGACATTTAGAGTTAAAAGTATTAATTTATTCAAGGTAGGTTTGGGGCCTGATCAGGACAATGACAACTGACTAAGGCTCTTTGATTACTTCAAAACAAGCTGCCCATGTCATCATACTTCCAGTAAATGTATACAGCAGCAGGAGCCCAGCTGCAGCCTCGCAGGAAGATTGATGAAGTCAAAAAAGAAAAGCATGCACACTGAGCAAAGTTCTTCCACTCTAACCTTTTGGTTTCTAAGCTACACTGAAACTGACGTTTTGAAGGGTAATAAATGGGGTTAATGTCAAGAAAAACTTGGGACCCTCTTTCACCTTTATACATGATACCCAACCATGTTAAATTAATATTTAGGTTTTCTCACTGACACATTTCCATTCGTGGTAAAGGCAAGGGTCAAGCAATAACAGCCATCATGACAAGGACTGTGTCCATGTACTGTTACCTCACAGTGATAACGTCACACATTTAAAAAAACACAAAAAAACATTTGCGCTGATTTGAGATAGTACAACTGTGCTATAGAGTTAAACTGTGCAATCTTTATATTGAATATTTAAAAAAACTGCAGCATTGTTTGCAAGCTCTGTGGTTTCTCTGTCTGCTTCTGGGCATGTAGTGTAGTGAGTTTATCAGATAGCTTCTTCACTGAAACTGCTGCGTGCTGCTTAAAATAAGATTGATGAAAGCAGTTCTTAATTAAAAGGACAAGCTAAAGAGGCTAAAATCCTCAGTGAAGCTAATGGGAACTGTGGTTATAATTCTCTGTGGTTTGTCACTACAAGCGACATCTTTCACTGAGTAATTTGACCCACTAATAATATAAAGTATTGATTAGTGCAGCTCTAACTGTGTTATTCTTTTAGTTTGTTAAGTGATGTAAATGGAATGTTTTTATATAGTGCTATTCTATAGTCTTAACAACTACTCAAAGCACTTTTACATAGTGCAGGAACCATTAACACACATTAACTGTGGCTGAGGCTGCTGTACAAGGTGCCACCTCTCATCAGATAAATATTAACACACACATTTACACTCCAATGGGGGGGACAAATTGGGGTTCAGTGTCTTGCCCAAGGACACTTTGACATGAGACTGCAGGGCCAGGGATCAAACCACCAACCTTCCGATTGGTAGGCGACCACTGGGCCACAGCCGCCCGTGATGCAGCTTGACAGCTGCTATACATAGCTTCTGGCCCTGGCTACGAGCACAGGGATACATACAGGGACCTCAAGCTAGTGGTGGAAGTCACTCATCTCATTTCATTGTGTTATATTATAGTTTAACCTTTAAAATGTTCCAAAATTCCAAAACTTTTAGGTGGGCCTGAAGCCTTTCTAATAAAATTTCTTCGAATCCTTAAATATATGGCTCCACATTTGTGTTAGGCTAGCTGGCACACAGACGTGTTGACTTGGTTTAGTATTCTAGTAATTCAATGCAGACTGCAGCATGACAAAGAAAGCAGAAAGGTGCATCAGACTTGCTGTTGTTTTATCTTGAGTTGGCAGATGCTCCACCACACAGGCTTCCACAACCTTTAGGATAATTTAATACAGTACATGTTAAACTTTACAGTTTCTCTTTGCAATGAAGGCAAATAATGCCAGTGAGGCATATGTACTGTGTTAAAATAAGGGCTCAATGTCACTAGTATTGCAACTGTACATTTTCTTAGGAAATGTAGGAGCCCCATCTCTTTTTAAATAATTTTTTAATGAAACCACAGCAGAAATTTGATGGCAGCAGATTAGTGTGTATCTGAGCAGCCTCTAACTTAAGGGATGTTATGCATGTTTTTAAGTGCTGCACCATTGTATCATTTGCATTACATGAATGCGAGTACCCTAACTGAAGTCTAACCACGTGTGGTTTAGAGCACATCCAATCAGAGGCTTAATGGACTTAAATACAGTTATTGTGTAGAACTTCTGCAAGTTATCAAAATACAATGTCGGTAATCCAAACATGTTGCTGAACCCCACACGGCTCAGTAATTGGGTACTCAATCCACACTATGACCAACTAGCTTTATTCAGGTCATCTAAAAACAAGGTTTACAACAACTGTATGTGTTTGGGTTATGAGTGATAAATCACAGCTCAATTACTGCATGTTAAATGCCCTAGACTAGAGGGACACACTATGAGGTGAACTATTGATAATGGTGGGGCAGGAAACCTTTCTAGGCACATTATATCTGGAAAATCTAAATAAATAGTTAAGTCATGTAAAAATTAAGATTCTGAGAAGGAAGACTGAAGTGTGATATTTCACACCCAATTCATTCATTGAATATAATTGTATGACAAATATATCTTTCCTGTGTTGAGCAAGGAGAGCATTAAATATAGAAGCTTACAATTCTTAACAAAACTATAATTACAATACAAATACATACAGGTGGGACAGACAGTGTACATGTTTTTTTCATGTATGTTTTATTAATTATATAATTGTTTCAATGCAGTTCGCTTGATAGCAGTTTTTTGTCCAACCTGAAATCATAACGCTAAGTGTACGAAATCTCATTCTAAATGATTTCTGGGGTAAACAGACTCTGGTAAGTGAAAAAGGCCAAACCAGAAATATGAAATATGATGTTTTGCTGTGATTTCACCAATTGTTACTGTGTAAATCAATATTTTCTCTGTACAAAAATCATAGTGACTAGTCTTTCATAGTTTCATCTCTGCCACAATGGCCAGTATATTGCCTTCAACAGTAATTAAAGCAAGCTAATTGATGGGTCATGACAACAACAGCCCTGATCACTTATACTGACAATGTTTTCTCCTTAATTCCGCCCCAGCCTCAACTTCACCCCAAGCAAGCTGTGATAATATCACACAGTCTCAATGCCTAGTGAGTTATGTGGCAATAAACAGTTAGAGTAGAGAGGACACACGAAGAAGAGCTCAGTTAGATGTAGTCATCAGTCCAGCAGTGTGTTTTCAGTAGAGCTGCTCTGTGCAGCTCTGTGCTGTTTCTTCTTGTAGCTGGGCCAGCGACACACTGGACAGCAGTGTCTGCCTGCTGCCAACCACACCACAATGCACTGCTGGTGGAAGGCGTGGCCACAGGGCAGACCCATCAGCAGCTCCTCCCTTCCAAAATTCTCCAGACATACCACACACTCTGAACACTGCAACATGTCACAGGGCCACACCGACCAATCAGATTGTTGATGGTTGGAGACACCTTCATGTGTGAGGCAGACGTCCATCAATGCCCTGTCTGCTGATGGTGGGATTCCGTTCCCATGACGACAGCAAAAGGATGATGCAGCAACAGCACACACACACTGACAGCTACTGCTCGGGTCTATGTTGTTGTACATAGAGAGCTGTGAGTTGCTGTCCTGTCTTTTGCTGCTGTGTGGAGGTCTACTGGGATCTGTAAGAGGGGACTCCATCTGTTCTATGCTCTCTGTGTCTGAATGTGAACTATCTGTCTCTTCATCCAGCTTTCTACCAGACGTCTCCCCCCTGTCCTGACCAAGAGCTCTGAACCTCCAGGTTGGCAGGGCATTAATATAGTCCATGTTTACTAATGGCGAAGCCAGAGATCAGGGAAAGCCAAACGCTGAAATAAGAAGTTGGGGTCCTCCTCCCAATCTGAGTGGTCAGATGGGTCTTGCAGCGATGCGATTGGGTGGAGCAAATACGAAGTGTACCAGTCCCACAGACTGGCCAGCCACTCCAGGTTGGTGGTACTGTCCTCTTGGTTCCTGATGCCACAGCGGCGTTTCTTCTCAAAGTAGTCAACCAGCAGGCCATGGGCCAGGTAGGTGGACAGGAAGAGAGCTGGGTGGGATGAGTAGAAAGTCCAGTCAGCTCTCACCAGGCTGGCCAATGTGGTGGTGTCAGCATAACGAAGCAGCTTTAGACTGTAACTATACAGAGTGTCCAGATAGGGCAACTGAAGGAGAGCCTAGAAGAAGTAATCAATTAGTGATTAGTAATCAATAGGGATAGAATATAGATATCATTTAAACACTCTCTTGCACTTAAAACGTAAAATTGACGAAGTTGTTTATCCCTCCTAGCTGCAATATGTGGGTCATTACCACCCTGCAGTTAATTAGCAGTATAATGTGAAACCCTTGGCAATAATGTGTTTTCCTTTACTTGTGTGCTGGTGCTCCGCTGGAACCCTTTAACAGAATTTAGGTATAGGTTCAGTTTTTTTTTGTTTTTTTAAACATATTTCTGGAATGGGCCCCAGAACAGAAAAAAAGGATCAGGATGTGACAATGCAATTGAAAGAGGCACAGGTGCTGTATGTGTCCATATGTCTCCTAATGCTTTGATGGGTTAAATTCAGTGATTGAATTATACTACATTGTACTGCAGTTGTATGTGACATAATAATAATAATAATAATAATAATAATGGTCCTGGGATGCACTCTTATGTCTCAGAATATTGTTTGTAATCTGAAAGAGCATCATGTGATGCTTGCTCTTGGGGGAATTACAAGAATTGTTGGGTCCTTGTAAATTATATATAAAGTGTCTTGAGATAACTCTTGTTATGATTTGATACTATAAAAAAAATTGAATTGATGGTGCTCTGACACCATGTGTGACTATACTGAAAAAAACACATTTGATCACAAAATAATAATAATAATAATAATAATAATAATAATAATAATAAAATGTGTGCAAAAAGAATATGTCTATGACCTAAGTAGTGAAAACCTTGGTATAGAAGATTTCATACCAGAACAGGAAGCCAGGACACCAGCAGTATAGAGTTGTATGTTCCAAGTGTTCGGATCAGAACTACAAATCGTTTCACTGTTGCTCCCTGTCCATGAAAATGAATACATGTTAAAAAATAAACTGGACAATAAATACAGAACTGTATCGCTCTATTCTCTCTCCCTAGTACTGTGTATAAGCTATCTATTAAAGGTCCAGTGTGTAAAGTTTTTAGTTGTTCATTATCCAAATCTGTGTTGCCCATTCACAAACTTGTCCTTTTCCTGAATATTTACCACAACCGTCAAATCCAAGTATTCGTATTGGCTTGACATTTTATGCAAATGTCCTGGGGTAGACACTCCATATGCATGCGCCATCTTGAAATACATTAGCTGGTAACGGACATATAGGATATACTGCTCTGCCTTTTGCATTTCCCGGCCCTGTCAAGTTTGAAGAAGGAAAAATGGCTAACATCAACAAGAGAGTTTGTAGTACTCACCAAATCTTTAGATAAAATTTCACAATTGATAAAAATTAAATGAACGGACTTGATCACCAAAGGTAAAGCTGGATGGACAAGTGGATGACATCTTGGCTTTTTGAAGCATAAAGGCTAATTTGGCTGTAATTGAACTGCATGGCGCGAGAGAGTTGATTGCGATATATGATCTCAATGCTAGATGGGAGAAATTTCCACACATTGGACCTTTAAATTGTGAAATACAGTGAAGTTCGAAAGTTTAGGCACCCCAGGTAAAAATTTTTATTAATGTGCATAAAGAATCCAAGAAAAGATGGAAAAATCTCCAAAAGGCATCAAATGACAGATTAGACATTCGTATAATATGTCACAAAAAGTCAGATTTTATTTCCATCAATATAAATATTTCAAAATAACAGAAAACAAAAAAATGGTGTCTGCAAAAGTTCGGGCACCCTGCAGAGTTTCTAGCATGCACCGCCCCCTTTGGAAAGCTGAGACCTGACAGTGTCATGGATTGCTCACAATCATCATCTGGAAAGACCAGGTCTTAAGGTTTTAAATGCCCAGACTCATCTGACCTTGCTCCAACAATTAGCACCATGGGTTTTTCTAAGCAGTTGTCTAGAAAACTTAAACTGAAAATAGTTGCCACTCACTAAGCAGAGGAGAAGGCTATAAGAAGATGGCAAAGGGTTTTCCGATGCCAATATCCTCTGTTTGGAATGTAATTAAGAACAGTTCATCAGGAACAGTGGAAGTTAAAGCAAGATCTGAAAGCCCAAGAAAAATATCAGACAGAACAGCTCGCAGGAGTGTGAGAAAAGCAAGTAAAAACCCATGTTTGACTGCACGATCCATCCAGAAAGACCTGGCAGACACTGGAGTTGTGGTACACCATTCCACTATAAAGAGATACTTGTACAAATATGGTCTTACCACAAAAATCTGCATTTTAAGTTTGCAAATGAACATATAGACAAGTGTTGATTTAAAAAAAAGTTATAAACATGATGGAGCCAGAATAGTGTAATATGCATATCTCAACCCCCCTCCCACCTCTGAATGTAAAGAACCACAGGTCAAGTCTGGCATTTAACATATGGAAAGGAGCTCCCTTCTACAACACCAGGAGGGGGCCTGCTGTCTCCTGTCCCCTGGGCTCTTAGTCTGGGCTAAGACAATACAATGTTGATTGATGTCGGAGTTTCACATTTACATTTATAGACCCTTTGGTAACCACAAACGACCCCCAAAGGGGCAGAGTTTAGAGCCATGTCATTCCTCATTGGACAGTGAAGATGCGCTCTGCATGTTGTCATGACAACAACAGACCAATGAGAATGGATTTGAATGCACCAGGTGAAAAGGAACCGCCCCCAGGTGCAGGGCATAAATGAGTGAGATTTATGGATATTCGGGACTGTTTTCACGTGACTCCGTCAGGGGGAGGCGTGGATCCAGTCCGCTGTCAGCTGCAGTGTTATTATGTTTTGTGTTTGTCTTTGTCTTTGTCTCATCATCCTCATCATTCTGTTGCATTAAACCTTTTCTTAATTCTCAATTCGACCACGTGCCTCCTTCCTCAGAGATCCAAAAGAACATGACGTTAGTTTGAAAATTCTAACACAAGCCTGATGCATTGTGGAAACAAATTCTGTGGACCGATGAGGTTAAAATAGAACTTTTTGGCCGCAATGAGCAAAGTTTGGAGAACAAATGGCACAGAATTTAATGAAAAGAACCTCTGTCCAACTGTTAAGCATGGAGGGGATCAAACATGCTTTGGGGTTGTATTGCAGCCAGTGGCACATGGAACATTTCACAAGTAGAAGGAAAAATTGATTCAATAAAATTTCAGCAAATTTTGGGCGCTAACTTGATGCTATCTGTGAAAAAGCTGAAGTTAAAGAGAGGATGGCTTCTACAAATGGATAATGATCCTAAACACACCACAAAATCCACAGTGGATTGCATCAAGAGGCGTAAACTGAAGGTTTTGCTCCAATCTCCTGACCTCAACATAATTGAAAATCTATGGATAGACCTTAAAAGAGCAGTGCGTGACAGACAGCCCAGAAATCTCAAAGAACTGGAAGACTTTTGGAAGGGAGAATGGGCAACGATACCTCGAAAGATTGCTGGCTGGCTACAAGAAGTGTTTCCAAACTGTGATACTTGCCAAAGGGGGCAGTACAAGGTATTACTTTTTTTTTATATTACTTTTGCAGATGCCATTTTTTGTTTTCTGTTATTTTGAAAGTGTAAATGATGGAAATAAAATCTAACTTTTTGTGACATATTATACGAATGTCTAATCTGTTATTTGATGCCTTTTGAAAAATGTTTCCATCTTTTCTTGGCTTCTTTATGCACATTAATAAAAAATTTTACCTGGGGTGCCCAAACTTTCAAACCCCACTGTAAGTATTCATTATAAAAAGTCCTGCATTTAAAAATATTACTTACAGTAAGTTAAAGTAGAAATATATTATCACCAAATTGGATACTAAGTATCAAAAGTAAAAATACTCATCCTGCAAATGACCCATTGTATAGTTTATTACTGTTGTTGGATTATTAATGTTAATGCAGTTTGTAAGCAGCAACTACATTTTATAGCTGGTCAAGAAGGAGCTATACATGCACCATATTTCAAAAACTGATCTGTGTTGTCTATGTAAAATTGTTATCTGTAAATCTGTAAACTAAAGGCTCCAGTGTGTTCCTTGCGGCCACCTGTGCCCAATCTCTCCGTGAGTGTCCATTGATCTCTGACACTATAGCCTACTGGGTACTGTGGACTAATTTACAGCAAGCACATGAGAATGCTGCTGCAGAAAAGGCCAAATGAGTTGGCTCTTAATTATGTTCTTTTGGGATCTTATTTACAAAAATCAGAGTCCACCTGGAAGTTCCCCTTTATAATTAAGTGGAGTAGAAGTATAAAAATGAATTCAATGGAAATAACCAGGTAGAAATACCAATTTTACTTGAGAACAGTACTTGAGTACATTTTGTTCAATTTCACTAATGTGGTTAATGGAAAAACAGGAAGTGACCTGTGTAATGAAGAGGTCCATCCAGGCCAGCAAGTTAATCAAGACCAGACTGAGGACAAACATATCATTGACCTCCGGTTGGACCGAACGCAGGAAAGTATCCATGGCAGCCAAGGACAGGAACTCCCCGGTACTAAAGTGAAAAGAGAGGAGAGAGGAGTGGAAAATGACAAAGAGAAGAGGGGAAAAGGAGGTGTAGAAGAGGAGAGGAAAAGAAGAGTGGACAGGAGGAGAGAAAGAATGAAAGGGGAGGAGAAATAAAGGACAGTTGGCGAAAAGAGTGAAAAAAAGGAACAAGACAATTAAAAGAAATTTGAATTATTTTGTATAAACAATAACCGATTACAATTTCCTTGTTCAATCATCACCTGTTGCCATAGCGGTAAATGCCCTCAGGCATCTTAAGAATATAGGCAGGGCTCTGTGACACATCAATCTCTGATAGGCTACTGTAGTTGTCCCAGTGACGTACATCTACGAAAATGAACTCAATCCTGCCGGTAAACTTGACAGACAGCGAGGAGAAGAAGGCGGGCGGCTGGGACAGACGGGCGAACAGAAACATCTTTACTGGGTGGGCTGGGTCAGAGCGCCACTCCTCCACCAACTGCTCAGAATGACGCAAGGTTTTGATTCGATGAGCCACATGTGAGGTCATCCAGCGGAAGATGTGTTCAGTTTCAATGCGACGGCCATTGTATTCTTTTAGCATGACTTTGCCCTTGGATGCTGAAGTCTGAGGAACAGACATGATGAGAGTGGAGCGCTGCCAGCCACGCTTGATACATGACCTGGTGGACCGAACAGAGAACCACCATGTCAGTATTACAGACAGACATTACTCTGGAGCTTTTAGCTTTGTTTATACAGTGGGGGAAATAAGTATTTGACCCCTTGCACTTACAAAGAATGCAACGATCTATAATTTTAATCATATGTACATTCTAACAGTGAAAGACAGAATCCCAAAGAAAATTCCAGAAAATCACATCATATGAATTTATTGTGGGAATGCTGTTCCACAGCATTCCAACTATTGTTATTCGGTTCTTTCTTTATTATTCTTATTCCGTACGTTTTTTGGCTCTCTCTAACTTCTGCATACTTTCTGCTATTTAAACCGTTCAACTTTTACAATCTTCAGCTCTTTCAGCAGATGATGGGACTTCTTCTATTATTTTTCTACTATTTATACTTTTTCCAAATATTAAGCTTTTAAACATTTTATTTTAACATTAAAGTCAATGAGAGCAAGCTTCAAATCCTTCAAATCTTCTTCTGCTCCCAAAATTTTCAGCGCCTTCATACTTTCACCTACAGACGTGGCTCAAACTTTAAAACGTTCACAAAATATTCAGCTATCCGGCTTGTGCTTCTCAGATTGATATGTTTTACAGTTTTTGTGAAAAAGCAGTTTAAGTGTAGTGAACATTTTAGGATTGTTCTGCATTTATAATGTATAATGTATTGCATGAAGTAGAGTGAGGAGTGATGTCACTAGAGTGGAGAGAGTCAAAAAAATTATCTTGGTTCTATCTTTATAACTTGCTCCCACGCCAACAATTCTAACTTGTCATGGACAATTTATACATCAAAAGGTAGGTATTCTTGTCTAGTTTCAGCGAATATGCTCATTTTTGCGATATGAGTTATATTTTTTGCTCAGCGAGCTTTCAAACAACAAGGGTTCAGGATCTTTCTCCATTCACTGTCATGTTAAACATCGTCCACATTTCTGAGCAAAATGCAGAGTGAGGGACTTTTTTAAATCGCTGATACGCCGACATTTTTAAGTTTATCCACATTAATTTAATATTAATATGTTCACAAAGGCCTTCTGGTGCCCACCAGGAGGTTATTTGACTGAAATAACTTTTCATTTTGCCTATCTGACCATTTGTTTGAGAGCTGGTTTAGTGTCTCAGGAGCTGCGGTTTCCAACAGGTACAGCAGCTGCGTCGTTAACTGATTACAGATCAAAGAGATGGCATCGCAGAGATCAAAGGCTTCCTAGCTGTGTTTACAAACATGGCCACTGATCATATGTAGCCATGGCAACCATTTCCCAGACACTGCAATACTCTGTATGTCTGTCTGTCATATATTACAATGTATAACACCCTGAACAGATGCTTTGGTGGTGGCGTAGTGGTTATGACACATACCCTTCATGTGGAAACCTCTGCTTATTCAACTTAATTAAAAACTTTCCTACTTTTTTTAACTATTCTTACTACTTTAGCTTCTTCTTACTGATTTATCCAGTTTAGCTTTAGCATTTGTAATTTTTCCACATCATTTTTTACATTAGTGGTGTAATTTAACTTAATTACAACCATTCCTACTTTTTCAACTATTCTTACTACTTTTACTGATTTAAGCTATTCAACCAGGTTAGCTTTAGCAACTCAGCTATTCAGCATTTTTCAACTATTCTCACTACTTCAACATCTTCTTACTGATTTAAGCTATTTATCCGGGTTAGCTTTAGCATTTAATTTTTTTTTTTCAATTTTTCCACCTTTTTGCATTAGTGGTGTTTTTCAACTTAATTAAAACCATTTCTACTTTTTGAACTATTTTTTACTACTTAAGCTTCTTCTTACTGATTTAAGCTATTCAACCAGGTTAGCTTTAGCAATTCAGCTATTCAGGATTTTTCAACTATTCTCACTACTTCAACATCTTTATATTGATTTAAGCTATTTATCCAATTTAGCTTTAGCATTTCTATTTTTTTCCCACCTTTTTTTTACATTAGTGGTGTTATTCAACTTAATTACAACCATTCCTACTTTTTCAACTATTTTTACAACTTTTACTGATTTAAGCTATTCAACCAGGTTAGCTTTAGCAATTCAGCTATTCAGCATTCCCACACATTTTCTGCAGGAAATGCATTTTCTAGTTAAAATTGATAACCATCTGATGAGGAAAAACAAGTACTTGACCCCCTGGACAAACAGCATGTTAACATATTGTAGAAAAGCCATTATTGGCCAGCACAGATGTCAAACGGTTTTTATAGTTGGTGACAAGGTTTGTGCACATTTCGGCAGGGATGTTGGCCCACTCCTCCCTGCAGACAGCCTCCAAATCATTCAGGTTCCGAGGTTGTTGCCTGGCAACTCGAATTTTAAGCTCCCTCCAAAGATTTTCAATTGGATTCAGGTCTGGAGACTGGCTAGGCCACTCCAGAACCTTGATGTGCTTCTTCTTCAGCCACTCTTTTGTTGCTTTGGCGGTGTGCTTAGGGTCGTTGTCATGCTGAAACACCCATCCTCGACCCATCTTCAGCTCTCTCACTGAGGGAAGGAGATGTTGGTCCAGAATTCCACGATACATGGCCCCGTCCATCCTCCCCTCAATACGATGGAGTTGTCCCGTCCCCTTGGCTGAAAAGCACCCCCAAAGCATGATGTTGCCACCACCATGCTTGACGGTGGGGATGGTGTTCTTTGGGTTGTACTCGGTGTTCTTTGCCCTCCAAACACGACGAGTTGAGTTGAGGCCAAAAGTTCTATTTTGGTCTCATCTGACCACATCACCTTCTTCCAGGCCTCTTCTGAGTCGTCCAGGTGGTGAATGGCGAACTTCATGCGGGCCTGTACATGTTTCTTCTTGAGCAGGGGGACCTTGCGTGCGCTGCAGGATTTCAATCCATGACGGCGTAGTGTGTTACCAACCGTTTCTTTTGTAACTGTGGTCCCAGCTGCCTTCAGTTGATTCATCAGTTCCCCCCTTGTGGTTTTGGGATGATTCCTCACCGTTCGCATGATCAGGGACCCCACGAGGCGAGATCTTGTGTGGAGGCCCAGACCGAGGAGGTTGGCGGTGGTGTGGTGCTTCTTCCATTTCCTGATAACTGCACCGACAGTTGATCTTTTCTCTCCAAGTTGCTTTCCGATTCTCTTGTAGCCCATCCCAGCCTTGTGCAGATCTACAATCTTGTCCCTGATGTCCGTAGAAAGCTCTTTGGTCTTGCCCATGGTGGTGATGTTGGATGCTGGTTGTTTGGTGTTGACAGGTGTCTTTTATACAGGTAACGAGGTGAGGCAGGTGTATTTGATGTAGATAATTGGTTGGGATTGGGGCTGTGTCTTAAAGAAAGACTAACTGGCTTGTAGGAGCCAGAATACTTGCTGTTTGGTAGGGGGTCATATACTTGTTTTTCCTCATCAGATGGTTATCAATTTTTATAAATTCATATGATGTGATTTTCTGGAATTTTCTTTGGGATTCTGTCTTTCACTGTTAGAATGTACATATGATTAAAATTATAGATCGTTACCTTCTTTGTAAGTGGGCAAACCTGCAAAATCAGCAAGGGGTCAAATACTTATTTCCCCCACTGTACACAAGCCTCCGTACATGGCGTGTGAGCTACGAGCATGCACTTAGACATTTATGCTAAACCTATTGTTTATTGTTTATTTAAATTTGCAGTATTCTCTGAAATGCCAGCAGGCACACAAACAAAATAATCTGTGCAAAACAACAGACTTTCTTGTTGTTTCCAATATTATACATAAAAATATTTTCTTTATTAAAACAAGATTTTGTTTTCATAAAGTGATCCAAAAATGACCTATTATCCTTACATCCTTATTAGGATGGTCTTACATTCAGGTTATTATGACAATTACAAATCCAAAGTTTGTTTTTAATATCAGATGATTAAAAAACAAATGTAATAGTACAACAGGATTGCAAGGCCCTGTAAAAAGAAGTGAGTACGGCTGAACATACAATAAATGTTTTTGACAAAAGACATACAGAAGTAGAGAGCAGAACAATAAAAAATCTAATTTCCTTATTAGGACAATTGGTCCAAATGCTTCTGCCAAATGATTATTATTTTTCATGTGTTACTGTGTACTGCTTCCCACCTGTAGTCATTAGAGCAGTTGAAGGTTCCTGTTCTGATCCCAAACTGAGACACTTTCTGCACCATCTTATCCCAGTTGGATTGACTGAGCAAAGCTTCACGGTCCTGGGCAATGACCTGCAGGTACAAACAAGAACATGACAGGGTCAGACAGCTAATGCAAAACAAATCTGTTAAGTGCATGAAAGCCCTTCTGACAGTGTAAGCGGGAGCCCTACCCTCTTCTTCTTATTGGTACTTTTAATGACAAAAAGTAGTTTATTCTAACACATATGATCCATTTTGTGGCTTTGGGGCAGAACGTAGGCTTTACGCACAGACTTTTCATGTACTGGTTAAATGTTCTGTGTGGCTCAAATAGGGATCCTTAATTTGGCATGACCATAACTGGTTGTTACCATAGAATGCATTTCTCTCAGTTCTGCTTTGCCTGTTTTTGATAGAATGTAGAACAGGGAGTGAAACATTTTAAATAACGATGTGGGCTTAAAGGGTAATTTTGTTGTTTTTCAACCTGGACCCTATTTTCCACGTATTGGTGTCTATGTGACTATGTGAACAAACATCTCTGAAATTGGTCTAGTATTGAGCGGGAAAACTGGGATACAACGCAATTCAAAAATATGCATCTTCCATTTTGTCCACAAAAAGTGCTGTTTTTCCAACTGAGAGGCTCAGATTACTATTATAAGTGTCTGACATCCATCCATCCATCCATCCATCTTCATCCGCTTATCCGGTATCGGGTCGCGGGGGCAGCAGCTCCAGTAGGGGACCCCAAACTTCCCTTTCCCGAGCCACATCAACCAGCTCCGACTGGGGATGTTCCCAGGCCAGGTTGGAGATATAATCTCTCCACCTAAGGCCTCCTCCCAGCTGGACGTGCCTGGAACATCTTGGAGGCATCCTTACCAGATGCCCGAACCACCTCAACTGCAGCGGAGGCTCGGATGACTGATTCACCCTATCTCTAAGGGAGACGCCAGCCACCCTCCTGAGGAAACCCAGCTTGTACCCTGGACATGACCCAGCCTTCATGACCATAGGTGAGGGTAGGAACGAAAATTGCCCGGTAGATAGCTTTGCCTTCTGGCTCAGACGGTGCGATAAACTGAATGTAATACCGCACCAGCTGCTCCGATTCTCCGACCAATCTCACGCTCCATAGTCACTAACAAGACCCCAAGGTACTTAAACTCCTTCACTTGGGGTAAGGACTCACTCCCTACCCGAAGATATTATAAGTGTCTGACAACATTATATAAAGGATCCATACAGAGACAGACATTTTCGTTAAAGAGTAAAATTATTTTTGTTTAACCATAAAAAAAACTCTGAGATTGCTATTGCCAAATCAACTACACTCCTTTTTAGCGGGTATAGATCCAGCATATATCCAATTTTTGGAACAGTGGAAAGCTGAACCAAGAGACCTTTTGATAGTTTTAGTTTGTTTCTGTTGACTGAAGTATATTTTAAGATGATAAAATGACTATTTATTTAAATGGAGTGGGTGGTTGTGGGGTGGTTGTACGAATTATATTTTGTAACTGGGGTGGCAGTAGCTCAGTCCGTAGGAAGTTGGGCTGGGAACCGGAGGGTCACTGTTTCAAGTCCCCGTACGGACCAAAGTATGGTGGTAGACTGGTAGCTGGAGAGGTGCCAGTTTACCTCCTGGGCACTGCCAAGGTGCTCTTGAGCAAGGCACCGAACCCCCAACTGCTCTGGGCGCCTTTCCATGGGCAGCCCCCTCACTCTGACATCTCTCCATTAGTGCATGTATAGGACCTGAGCTGTAATTCAGGTGTAAAGTGTAGTTTCCCCTTGTGGGATTAATAAAGTAAAATAAAAATAAAAACTTAAATCACTATTTATTATATTACACCCATCTTAAATGACAAGGTCATACAAAATCTATTATTTTTCATTTCATTTGTACTGATGAGCAAAGGAAAAATGTCTGTCTATGTCATTTTCTGTCATTTTTTTCTTCTGCTCGTTTAACTTTGTGTGTTTCAAAATGTTTGTATTTTGTGCATTTTCCTTGATAATCGAGCAAATACTCATGGTAGCATTATATCACAATCACAGTATTTTAAATCACTTTAAATTGTGCAGCCCTAATGTCAGTGGTAAAATTTACCCTTTGGTGGACGTAAATTAACGTACATTTTAGCTTTTTCCGCTGCTGCAGACTGCAGCGATCTTGCTTAAAGGCTCATTTTTCGTTTTTTTCAACCTGGACACCATTTTCCCAAGCATTTGTGTCTAATAAATCATAATAAAATTGGTCCAGTATTGAGCAAGAATGCAGTGCACGTTGGCACAAACCAAGCTGCAATGTAGCCTACTGAGGCAATTGGGTACCTTTGATTTTTGTCCACTAAAAGGGATTCTTTTTTTGCCACTGACGGGCTTAGATTGTAATTAAAAGTGTCTTAAACAACATTGATCTCACAAAGGAGGTGTAACGTTACGAATGGCCGCTATTCTGACTTGGGTGCCTGGGTCTCTTTCCTGACGGTTCAGTAAACTGCCACTGATGTATTTGTGGGTCAGCCCAGAGTTGTTAACCGTGGTCAAAATAATCATAATAAAAAATAACTGAGCATGCTGAACCAAGAATTACATTAGAATTGGCTACTTGTCAACGAGCACCTTTACAGTAGGCACCAAAGCATCTTTCCTCTTCGTTCCCCCTACAGGTTAGAAGTGGAATTGTCCATTACTATTACCATTATTCTTATGTCTCATTCCAATGAGTTAATGAACCACTGAAACGATTTTGGAAACATTATTTTAAGTTACAAAAAAAAAAAAAATCTGTTGTATAACTGTGTTGCAAAGTGGGATGTAATCAATGACAAAACAATGAAAGAAACAAGGTTTGTATTGAATTGTGGGTCAAAAATCGTGATACGAACCAAACCCTGGGTCTGGTGTTTCATTATAGCCTTAATAGAGATTGACCAATCATACCGCATTCCTGGTGGATCACTTAAAGACAATATAGCAATAATTAGAGATTATATTCATCTCTCTAGAACACTGGGGTTGAACTTTGGTCTAATCTCCCTTGATCAAGAGAAAGCTTTTGATCGAGTGGAACATCAATACATTTGGAAAACTCTAGATGCTTTTGGCTTTTCTCCTATATATACAAATATGATCGGAGTCTTCTATAGTCAGATTTAAAAGCGTGCCTAAAATAAATGGTGGCTTGAGTGCTACCTTTATGATCAAAAGGGATATGTGCACTGTCGGACATGTTGTACTCCCCTGACTACAGAACCCATACTGTGTAAAACTGTCTACTAATGTTGTACCATTACATCTGTTTACATATGCAGCTGATATCATAGTGGCTGTTAAATATGAAGGGGATGTTAAAAAATGGATATTACAGAATTTTTTGAAAAGCTGTCTCCCTCTAAAGTTAACTGGGCTAAAAGTAATACTTTGCTTCTTGGAAATTGGCCTGGCATAGAACCCAAGTTACCTGATTGTATCAATTGGGGAAGAGCTGGCATCAGGTTCCTAGGAGTACATTTGGTTGATGACTCTGCAAATATGAATAACTAGGAGGGAGTGGTGGAGGAGATGGAGGGCAGCCTGGGAAGGTGGCACAATCTCTTGCCCCAAATTATTAATAATCTGGTGGCCTCCCCTTTGTGGTACTTCTTTGCAGTGCTGGAGCCTCCTACTATTCTGTTGGGGAAATTGCAAAGCTTTATTGTGGACTTCTTCTGGTACCACAGAATTTTTTGTTTTTATTAAAAGAAGATGGAGGACAGGGCTTGGTACATTTAGCAAGTAGAAAATCTGCTATCAGGATACAGTTTCTACAAAGTGTCCACAAAATCTCCTGTGGAGGCAAGTAGCTGAGTTTATTTTTGGTCGGGATGGTGAATTGGGGTTTGGAAAAACATTGTTTTCACTGGACTGTTCGTGTTTTAATTTAAATGTATTGTCAACATATTATTTAAGTCTTGAAAACATGGAGAATGATGGAGGCTGGTGTTTGGGGCCTACTTCCTCCTTGGACTGGCTGTTGATGGAGCCAATTCTGAAGGGGGCTTGTCTAGCTGCTGCGTCGGAGGAATTGCCAACCATGACTGTATTATTAAAGGAGAAGGCTATAACAACTGTCCAGGACTTAGAAGTCTAGAAGTCAGTACGTGATGAACAAGTTTAAGTGTACATGCTACAGCTCCTGATCTGAACTGTATTTTCATATTTCCTACAGGAAATAAATGTGTTCCAAAGGTTTTCCAAGAGTGAGAGTCGCCTTGTTCTTAAAAGTGTAACATACTGTCTGTTTTTGATTACTTGGTATTGTTGTGTAGTTGTCTATACTCTGGCTCAAATAAATACAGCAGGTCATCAAACTATAACGAGCTCATCCACATTGTCGGAATTATTTAAATATTGCACACAGCACTGACAATCTTTTAGATAACAGGAGTCTATTTTGTAGCCACAGTAGCCACAACTGCCAGAATGCTTTTTTTCTTGACTCGCGTTCCACTCTCCACACCGCTGTCTTTAGACAAATAGTCACCTCATGAAATCGATAATGTTGTCAGACAATTAAAAAAAAATTAGCTCATTATTTTTGTAGAGCACACTGACACACTTTTTTGGCCTTTAACTAATGTGCCACCATCAGGCCAAAATACATCATATACAGTATTTTATTGAAAGCATTAGTACAAAAACTGTAGTGTAAATTGTGATTTCGCCACTGTGGATCAATAAAAAGTATACATTATGGGACTTCCGGTTGCGACATGTAGAGAGAGGACGCACACGCGAAGGCTCCCAGCTAGCTTTTTGTTACTTTCCTATTTAAATAATATTTCTCAGAGCATTTCGATATAACCAACACTACTCGACCTAGTTTAGTCAACTCCGCATAAGATGAGCAAACCTAAAAGCACTAAATCAGCCAACAAAGTAGAAACTCCGGTTACATGTGCTGCCACGAGTGCTGCGGGCAAGCTAGCATCCTTCGCAGCTAACAAATCTCCGACACCAACTAAGACTTCTGCAGCTCCCGAGGCACCAGCAGTTGTGGCTATGGACCAATTGTCTGCAGATTTCGCCAAACAGAGAACCTCACTAAAGGAAGATGTGTCTTACCTGATCCAAGAAGCTATTAAACCACTACAGACTTCAATGGACTCACTACAATCAACGATGAAGTCTTTCCAGGGCCGTCTGAGTCTGTGGCTGGTGAGAACTTTGAAAGATTAACGGTGGCGGAGTCTACCATTAAAACACTCCAAAACCATAACCAGTCACTTCTGGATCGGATCGACGACCTGGAGAACCGGTCACGGAGATCTAACCTCCATATATTGAATATCCCTGAAGGCGGCGAAGATGGCAAAGATCCCGTTAAATTCATGTCTGAGGTACTGATGCAAGCGATGGGCCCCAACGTTTTCCCTGCGCCGCCTGATTTGGAGAGAGCTCACCGGACCCCGACCTCCAGATCCGGTCGGAGATCATCCCCCCGCACATTCCTGGTCTGTTTCTCCAGATTTCAGCAGAAGGACGCTGCGTTGCGCTGGGCCAGGAACCACGAGCTTGACTACCAAGGTACCACTATAAGAGTTTACCAAGATCTCAGCGCGGCTCTCGCTAAAAAGAGAGCTGCGTTCAACGGCGTTAAACAAGCCTTGTACCGGAGGAACGTCAGATTCCACCTGCTGTACCCGGCCCGGCTGCGCGTGATGTGCGAGGAAGATGTGCTCACCTTCGACTCACCTGATGAAGCTCAGAAGTTTCTCGATCAGAAGTTCGGTAAGGAGTAAGACTACATATGTCGCGGTTTGATCTGCGCAGCCTGGATATGGCTAACCACCTGAGTTTGGAGACGTGTCAGATCAGTCTTCATAACGTCAGCCATTAGGACTGGAGGTATGATCACTCACTGACGTTATTGCTGGACTACGTGGTGTTATGCTACATACAACTACTTATCTGGAACTCTTCTATTATACAGTCTGCCTATGTTGCCTTTCAATATTTATGTTATTTGCTTTTAAGTACACATTTTCATATGTGCTTGATTGTTTTATAGTTATTGTATTGCTCAACCATCTTATTTTTATTTTAACATATCATAATCACTGGGAGCCTTCCTGGGCAAAGTGTCAAGAGGAATGTATCGCCAGAAGTTTTTGGAAATAGTGTTTAGCCTGCAGCTTGCCTCAGGGAGAAGGACAAGTATAGGCTTAGTTCTAGTTTTGTATGTGTCTGGGTATGGGATAGGGTTAGGGGAAAGGACACCACTGAATTTTTGCAACAAATGTTCACCTTTGTTCTCTTAAGGAACGAACGTAACTGTGTACTTCATCACAATCTTTGCTCTCACTTATCTCTCCTTACTGTTCTTGTCATTTCATTTTATTTTTATAGTTAAACATGACCAATGGTATTGATGCAAATAAGGCTGCTATACGATTCATTAGCTGGAATGTAAAAGGTTTAAACCGACCTGTTAAAAGGGCCAGAATATTTAATCACCTAAAATACTTAAAGTGTGACGTTGCATTCCTACAGGAAACCCACCTACTGGTTAAGGATCAAATTAGACTAAAAAAAGATTGGGTGGGGAATATATTCCATTCCAATCTTAACTCTAAAACTTGTGGAACAGCCATATTAATTCATAAAAGAATCCAGTTTAGTGCAACCACTGTCACCTCGGACCCACAAGGACGATTTGTAATGGTTTCTGGGCTTCTCTACCATAAGCTTGTAGTCTTGATTAATGTCTATGCCCCAAATTGGGATGATGATAAATTCATGGGGAAAATAATTTCATTAATTCCAGATTTGAACTCACAACAATTGATATTTGGTGGTGATTTAAACTGTGTAATGAACTCAATATTAGATCGTTCCAATTCTAAATCTACTAACCTGTCTAAAAAGGCCAAGCTATTGTTAGCCTTCATGGATCAGATAGGAAGTGTTGATCCTTGGCGTTTTTATTTCCACAAAGCAAGTACTTTCTTTTTCTCTTCTGTACATCACTCCTATAGTAGGATAGACTATTTTTTTATTGACCAAGCTCTTCTCCCCTTTGTCACAAACACTGAATACTCAACTATAGCTGAATCAGACCATGCCCCTGTAATTTTAGACCTTGCACTTCCTTCTTGCAAATCAGAACGCCCCTCTTGGAAATTAGACAGAAATCTTTTAGCTGATGAGATTTTTTGTGAAATGATATCCCAAAAAATAGATGACTTTATAGAATCCAACAAAAATGATGACACCTCCCCCTCTCTTTTGTGGGAAACATTAAAAGCAGTAATCAGGGGTGAGATTATCTCGTATTCCGCTAAAATAAATAGGATGAAAAGGATAAAACAAGAGGAGCTCATTACAGCAATGGCTATGGTGGATTCTCAGTACTCCGTTTCTCCCTCCCCTGAATTATATAAAAAGAAGCTAGACCTCCAAACGCAATATAATTTGTCATCAACTGAAAAGATGGAACGTCTCCTATTAAAATCACGGGGGTATGTCTATGAACACGGCGATAAACCTGACGGCTACTAGCACACCAACTTAAATGCCGCTCCGTGTCTCAACAGATTCCACAAATTCGTAAAGATGATGGTGAACTAACTATTGACCCGGGGGAAATTAATGAAACATTCACCTTATTTTACTCAAATCTGTATACGTCAGAGATGACAACTGACAGCTCTGACATGGAAAAAATTTTCAATAATCTCCAAGCTCCTTCTATAAAAGCAAGACATAGGTCTGAGACTGAGCTCCCACGAAAATGTATAGAAATCATAAATGCGATGAAGGCAATGCAGAATGGCAAGGCGCCTGGCCCTGATGGGTACCCTATAGAGTTTAATAAGAAGTTCTCTAGTAAATTGTCTACACTTTTACTCAATATATTTATTGACTCTTTATCACGTGGATCCCTCCCACAGACATTGACTGAAGCATCAATCACCCTACTGCTTAAGCCAGGTAAAGATAATACAGAATGCGGCTCATATCGGCCCATCTCTCTCTTAAACTGTGACGTGAAGATCTTGGCCAAGGCCCTTACCTTACGCTTAGAAACCACAATGCATGACGTAATCTCTGCGGATCAGACTGGTTTTATCTTGGGGCGTCATTCATTTACAAACGTCCGCCGGCTATTGAATATTGTTCACTCCCCTGCACTTAATGCGGTCCCCGAGGTGGTCATCGCACTTGATGCAGAGAAAGCCTTCGACAGGGTGGAATGGGGATATTTATTTACATGTTTGAAGAAATTTGGTTACGGTCCTAACTTCATTTCATGGATTAAAATCTTATATACCTCACCAAAAGCCTCAGTAATTACAAATGGTAAGCGCTCTCGGTACTTTCAGCTGTCAAGAGGTACCCGTCAGGGCTGCCCTATCAGCTCACTGCTATTTGCCCTGGCCATAGAGCCCTTGTCCATTTCACTCAAATCATTACCCTCGTTAAGTGGAATCCATAGGGGGGGGGAGAGCATAGAGTTTCTCTGTACGCAGATGATTTATTAATGTATGTATCAGACCCTGTTTCAAGTGCTCCCCATGTGATTAATGCCTTGAGGAGATTCGGTGCTTTTTCTGGGTACAAACTAAATTTTAGTAAAAAGTGTTACCCTGTTAATGACCTGGCTCTTCAAATACAAGACAACGCTCTACCGTTCAGAATGTCTAGGAATGGCTTTAGATATTGTATTTGTGTAATGTACAAGGGACATGCAGAAGCTTTACCAAGAAAACTTCTATCTGCTATTTGAGAGAGTCAAATCAGACGGAATGGAAGACACTTCACCTATCTTTAGCAGGAAAAGTGAATTGTATAAAAATGAATGTGCTTCCCAAGTTTCTCTACCTGTTTCAGTGTATTCCTCTTTATCTCCCTAAATCTTACTTCAAATCTATTGATAAGATCTTTATTTCATTTATATGGGGCGGGAAGAAACCTAGAATACGACTGGAACTGTTACAGAGGCCTTAAATACAAGGTGGATTAGCTCTTCCAAATCTTTGTCATTATTATTGGGCCTCAAATGTTCAGAAAGTCATACACTGGCTCCACATTCCTGATACAGACTGGTGCCATTTTGAAGCTGCATCTTGCACTTCAACTTCTCTCAGAGCCCTGGTCACCTCCACCTTTCCCATCTCAATTTCTCAATTCACCGACAATCCAGTAGTTATAAATACCCTTAAAATATGGTTTCAATTTAGACGTAGCTTCGGGTTTAATAATCTTCTCTATCTAAGACCCATACATAATAATCATCTTTTTCTCCCAGCTAGATTAGACTCTGAATTTACTCTCTGGCAAAGGCAAGGCATTTACAGATTCAAAGATATGTATATAAACAGTATCTTCCCTAGCTTTGATGACCTGTCACATAAATTTGACCTCCCTCGATATAGCCTTTTCCGATATTTTCAAGCCCGCCACTTCCTTCAGCATCATGATCCCAACTTTCCATATTTACCATCACTTTCAGGTTTAGATGCTCTGTTAGAAACTACTTTCAACTTTAAAGGACTTATTTCAAGAATCTACAACTGTATATCTTTTTTTTTAAATACGACTCTTGCAAAGAGTCAGACTGGGTGGATGAGCTGGGAGAGGACTTGGAAGATGGCATTTGGGACAGTGCTTTACTAAGAGTGATTGACAGCACTTCATGTGCCAAATTAAGTATAATACAATTTAAGATCTTACATCGCATCCACTATTCCAAAGCCAGACTTGCTAAAATATACCCTGACATAGATGCGAGCTGCGACAGGTGTCGAACCACTCCTGCCGACCTAACCCATATGTTTTGGTCGTGCTCAGCCCTAGCATCCTACTGGTCTGCAATCTTTAAAACAGTGTCAGAAGCTCTTAGTATTGACCTACAACCCAATGCAGTAATGGCCATATTTGGTACTACTGACAGTAGATGCTCGACAATAAGGAAAAGAGACAAAAACATCATTGCTTTTACAACATTGCTTGCACGCAGAATAATTTTATTACATTGGAAGTCTAAAAATCCACCTAATGTATCTCTGTGGTTTAATGACCTAATGCAGTTAGAGAAAATAAAATACACTCTTAGGGGGTCCAGGGACAAATTCTTTTCTGTCTGGGACCCAGTGCTGAAATATTTGGGTAAGCTTAGCACTGTGCCCACTTAGCAGCCGTCTAGCACTTACAGTTGTGTTATTCACTTATGACAATTATAGGGTGTAGTACACAATTTCAACAATGGTGAACCTATGTTTATTTGTGCTCTTTTGTATTTATTCTGTTTTCTAGTTACTACCTTTTGGTTTTTTTAGTATTATTATTATTATTATTATTAATATAATTATTGTTACTGCTGTTATTACTATTGTCATTGTTTCTAATGCTATCCTTTCTATTTTCTGGGTGGGTGTCCTACATGTTCTGGGGGTGGGGGTGGGGAAATAATTCATACAAAATATCGTGAGCATTGATCCTTTTGTGAATGTTATTTTTATGTACATATCCTGTACTGTCAATGTTCAATAAAAAAAAAAAAAAGTATACATTATGTATTATTATAATTAGCAACTTGATCCAGCATTGATTAGCATTAATCTCTTATGGCCGCTAATTAACAACTACACACATAAAGCTAAACACTTTTCTCCAAATTAACCAGTAACATTTCACTGTCAGGTAAATGCAGTAGTACAATGTTCGTACGCAGTAAGTCAGTAGTATACAGTTGAGTTGCTTTGAGGGCCTTCTCTAAGTTATTTCGAGGTACAATTGTTCTGAAGAAAGCAGCAATACCACAGGCCAAGCGTTTTGAACAGGCACAGCACTAGTTATCCAACGCCATCACAAGTTTATACAATAACAGTACTACACATGAATAAAGTGTATTGAGACCTGTTTATATATTTTAATGCAGTCTGTAAATAAAACATAAGCTACGTATGAGGTTTTTACAACCAGCTAAACGCAGCGTGGAGACAGCTGTCAGCTTAGGCAAAATGTGATCTGCTCAGATTAACTTGTGATACATCTGTAGGCATTTAAAATAGAAATGTAATTATATTTCTGTAAGCTACATAGCTACATGCTAATCACAACCACATTCTTTTTATTCATTATGTCTATTCATTCATCCAGATAAGACAGCATCTCTCTAATATACACACTTGCAACAAGCCGATGAGATACACGTAAAAACTCAAATATTGGCTACCCAATAAAATTGGTCTATCACCAGTCTCAATGTAACACTGATGTCGTCAGACGGCTGCACAGACAGACAGCAGTCGGAGCTCCGGCGGAGTTCTGTGCCCGTGAGCAGTAGCTTTTTGCTGCGCAGCCGGTGTTTCGGATTAACTGGTGTTTGAATTATCTGTGGATATGTTTTTCAGTTTGTGTTTATGTATTTGCACGTATACCTGGCCCATAAAGCTGATTCTGAATCAATACTGCTCATTTTATTTCATTCTGTCACAGTAATGAGTAGGTCTAATGTACCATGTAACAAATCAGAGCTTGCATTGCATCTTAAATTTGGACACAGAGTTAAATTGGCGCACGTTTACACATGGCGTAGGGTTAGTTGATTTCAGTGGGTTTTAGTGTTGCAAGCGAGTAATGTATTGTTCAAATATACTGTATATTTATCTTGTATTGCATTATATTGTATGGCAACAATATATAATACCCCAGTTTGTTTAAATTTCAGATACATACAGTTGTTTTAACGGTGAAGTGTTTACTAATATAAATGTCACAAGTAGATCTGGGTGTCTCCATGGCTTGCAGTTGCCAGACAACGGATGATATTTTGTAATGACAACGGCTAATGTTTGCATGCATGTCTATCGGGACCAGATGCTCAGCAACTCGTTTCTATTGTCAAGTCTCACAGGACACCAACAAATGAATGTGAAATCGAGGCGATGCGATCAGCATGTTTATTTCCTGGTTAGCTGGGAATGGGTCCTGCCTACACGCCTACACCACATCTGCCTCTATCACCAGATGACACCAGTTTAAGCGGAACACCGGCTGTGCAGCGAACAGCCGCTGCTCATGGGCACAGAACTCCGCCAAAGCTCTGACTGCTGTCTGTCTGTCTATACAGCCGTTTGACGGCATCAGTATTGCATTGATACAGTTTCAAGACCGGTTAAAAACATGTCATAGTCGCATTAAAAAGTAGTCTAATTCTTTTTTTTTGTTACAGTTGGTTTTAACACCTAATGCAAAGAGTAGGCCTACGGGAGTACACATGAAAACCCTGAACAAGCAGCGTTGTTCTGGACCATCTGGCTGCTGGGTCCCATTCATGTAGTGTTACTTTTTCACTATGAAGGATTAAACTACAATTTATCTGTGGTTCACATACATGCATGAACTGTGGCGATCCGTTACACTGTAGGCTCAACATTACTGATTTTTGTTGATCAATATTATGTAGAGAACATTACACTTCATAACGTTTTGTATCCATAACATGATTGTATTATTGTACAAATTAGCAGTAAAAGCAGTAGTCTGTGTACGTCAATCCTACATTTTTCAAAACAACTGGACTTTGGGGTCAAGTGTAATCTATCTGGGCCCATGTACCAGATGTGGAAGCACTCTTACTGGAATACTGAATATAACGATATTCCATTATATTTTAAATTGTTTTCGTGCTTAAAAATGTATGAGAATGCAGGAATTGAAGTCATTTACGTTCAAAATTCCCCAAAGCTTAATGTGTCTCCCCCAAAAGTCCATTCTGAGCCAGGAAAACGATGAAAAGCAATGAGGAGCGAACCTCTACATATGGCGATACCTGATGAGCTTCCCAGACACCCGAAGGATGTGAAATATTTCAAGGTTTGTTGAAAAGCTGATGCTAAAATTGATTTGCTTTACTTAAAAGATGAATTATACGACTTGTTGCTGTTCTTGTATGAAACGGACCTCAGACTTACATCCAGTCACAATGTCTACTAGAATACCTCCAGATGCAGAGGTGGTCTGGCTCAAATCATACTGATTGCAATGTGTTTTTACATTTACACCTGTATTATAGTATAAATTGTATATATTTTGTAATGCACTTCCATAAAGCTCAGAACTTTACTACAGACAGATTTTAAAAAAATGGTCACAATCAAGACAACACATTGTGAACTTTGAACGACGAGTGTTTGATAAGAGAAGATGTGATATTCCTTCTTTGCAGAAGAATCATTGTCATATCCACTTGCAACACTATATTTGAATATACTGTTATGATGTGCTTTTACCTGAACCAGCCATATCCCATCTTTAGTGTCCTCCACTAACTCATAGAAGTGCATTTCTCCACTGAAGTGTGTTGTGCTGGCATCTCCTGCCTCGGTCTGCTCCTTCTCTTTCTTGATGGCTGAGTATAGCTCCCCCTGTGTCAACTCTCCTGTGGGGGAAAAAAGTGCCATGATTAAAAAAAGAGCTTTGTTTGACTTTGTTGACCTCTATATATTCAATTAAAGCTTTATTTTTAACATTTTCAAATAATAAAAACTATAAACACAGAAACAAATATTAATTTAACATGTCTGAAATGGGATTAGGAAGAAGCAAAAGCTTATGTAAGCTTACCCCCTTTTCCACTACTATATAATAATCATCATGAATAGGTAAATGTTTACATCTTAAAGTATTTATATCATTTTTAACATGTTCTTTACAATTTCCTATAAGTATATTTACACACCACAAGGTAGAGACATTTTGCTATGTATACAGTATATTGATCATAAAAAATGAATAAATAATTTAAGTAACCAAATAAATAAATCTGATAGTCTTCCTCCTGCCTGTATTTTGTGGAAACCATGTTTTTGTACCATTTTTTAAACTGGGTCATACTTTACATTGCTTTAACGATGAATTAAATCTGTTGCACAATTTCACTCCACATATAGTAATACAAAAAGTTTTTAACATTGTACAAACACAAAGATGTTTCAAAAAGACTTTCCCCTCATATGATATCCCCCCCCCATCTCTATTAAAAAATATTTTTTTAATATTGCCTGAGAGTATGTTATTTATTGCTTTATACATTATTTGTGCCATTTGGAATTTCAGTGTTTTTGATTTTAGAAATAGTGAGTTTGTGTGTTCTCTGTAACCGGTATTATGAATTATCCGTATTGCTCTTTTTTGCAATACTAAGACTGAATCCCATTTCTTTATCTTACCCCTACCCCTTGGCCCTCAAAACCAAGGGGTAAGGGCTAGGGGTGAAAACATACCCCTATGAAATGGGACACCACTTGATGACATCACCATACAATATTGATCACAAATTTCCAAGATGGCGTCTCTGTTGATTGTGTGGGTTCTTTTTCTAACTTCGTTCGGTGTTTCACTATGGGAATCGCCCCGGCGTGACCAAATATGGAAGCTCCAATGACACCACGTCTGTCCGTGACAGACAGGTTGAACTGTGCTGGGGCCATGCCCCCTCATATAATCACAGTTGACCGGCTCCTTACAAAAACATTCTCGCTTGCTTCCCATGAAGAAACTATATTAAGCTCCCTCAGCGCTTCTAGGCTAGCTTGGTTGGTTATCTGCTAACAGTTCACAGACGGACCGTTAAGGACTACGTCGCCGAACGCAGTTTCCGACCCAGTCTGGATTTGCTGAGTAAGTACTTCGATTGAAGTTTTACCTTGTAATTACACAGTTAAAGGAGTGTCCACGTTACGGGCGAACTGTCTTTTTCTGCCGGCTAGTCGGTATTTGCTTATCGGCTGCTAGCGGTGTAACTCTTATACCCTTTGGCTAACGCGTTACGGCGAGCCTTCCTGGGTGTTTGGTTAGCATTTACTTGGTAACCGAACCGAGTACCTGGAGTGAGCTAACGTGTTACGGCGGGCTAACTCTTTCGGTACAAGGTTAAAGTTAGCGCGGGCTAAACCCCGGGTGCTACTTTAGCCGACAGGCTAACGTGTTACGACGGGCCTGCTTGGGCTGTATATTTACGCCGTCTTTTCTTCCTTTCCAGTATGTCCTCAGCAGCGGCCCCCGCCAAAGGGCCGGAGCCGAAGGCGAGTGATGCTGTATCCCGCCCGTGCCCCGCGTCATGCGGGGCATCCATATCAGGCAGTGACCCTCACCCGATGTGTATAGCATGCATGGGCGCTAAACACGCTCAGTCGGCGCTGGCTGACCCCCAGTCGTGCTCCCACTGCGCAGCTATGTTGGAGAAAATACTGGAAAGGCGACTGAGAGTGGCCGTGGCTAATAGTCAGGACCCATGTCTGTCCGGAGCCACCCCAAAGGCCACAAGCAGCACCCATCAGCCACGAGCTACACCTAGCTGGGCGGACATGATGGACGAGGAATCCCCGGTCATGCCTCCACTTTTGGAGGACCTCCTCGAGGTGGACCCGGGTGGTGAGGACACGGAGGGCGATGCCATCGCCGATCTCCTCGACATGGATGGAATGGAGGACGAGGAGGAAGACTCCACATTCCCCATTCCACAATCAAGGCCCCCTAGTGCATCCGATGCTGCTCCCCCAGCGGACAGTAACTTGTACGAGGTCTGTAAACGGGCAGCGGCTAAATTGGGAATACAGTGGCCGGCAGCCCAGGACCCCGACTGCCTGTATGAAGGAGATGAGTCGGTACTGGTCCAGCCCTTTTAAGAGTAGGCTCCCAACCAAGGGCTGCTCTAAGCTTGAGATCTTCAGCGGTGGAGCCTTCAGTGGCTCATCACCTCCACCCAAACCGCCACTCTCTCTCAGCCTCCCACAGCATTCTTCTGCCTAACAAGACGGAGCGGCTCACCGCCTCCATGTTTCAGAGGATGTACAGATATGCAGCACAGTCAGTCTGCTCCCTGAACACGATGACACTGCTGGCTGCATACCAGGCGGAAATCCTGGAGGACATGGGCCGCCAGCTGGACTCAGGAGCCCCTAACCCGGTTCTCTGGGACGAAATCTCTGTGGTGAATGACCTGGTGCTGCGCTCCTCACGGGGTGCAGTGCAGGGCTGCGGGCGTGTAATGGGGCTCGCAGTCGCAGGTGAGAGGGCCTTGTGGCTGAACCTGTCAGGCTTGAGTGACACACAGAAGGTGGGAGTCATGGACGCGACGTATGACCCCACCAAAGGTCTGTTTGGTCCAGCTCTGGAGAAGATGAGAGAGGCCAGCACCCTCAGGAAACAGGAGGGTGAAGCCTTTGACCTCTGCCTGCCCCGGAGGCACACACCCCGTCCCCAGCAGGGACAGAGAGGTAGCTTTGCTGCGGCGACCGCAAAGGTAATGCACAGGGCTGCAAGGCCACAGAGGCAGGCCACTGGCCCACAGACTGGCCAGCAGTCTCGGTCAGACAATTCCAAGCCATGGGGTAAACACTCCTTTGCGGCTGTGGCAGCAAAGAATCGCCACTCCCACCCCGGAGAAGGGAAAAAGAAGCGGCCATCCTAACCTCCCCAGCTTCTCCCTCCCCCCAGGTTCTCCCTCCACCCCTCCTACAAAGAGGAGGAAGGTTGGAGAGGTAGAGCAAAGCCCCAAAGTTTGTGGTTCAGGGGCCCTGGTGTTACACAGTTGTCCAGGGAACACCCCTCAGTTTCTCTCCCTCCTCATCCAAGCGGAGAAGAGTCAGGGGCAGAAAGTGTTAAAGTGTCACCAAGCACTTTTACCATGTTCAAAAGCATGCATACAAATAAAGCATGCATTTTCGCATCCAGGTGCAGAGCCAAGGGCGAAATGCTTCCCCCAAAACAAAATAAAAACACCCAAAATAAACCTGAACCATCAGGTCCCTGCAGCGGGAGCTCTCGCTCCTCCCAGGGGAGACCGCTCCCTCCTGGCCAAGGAGGTGACGTCACTGCAGTGCGACTACAAGGGTCCCCTCTCGGTCCGAGCGGACAGGTGGCGCGCATGCGCAGTTCACTCATGGGTTCTGTCCACTGTTTGTCAGGGCTACAGACTACAGTTTGCTATGAAACCACCCAGATTCAACGGTGTGTTAGTTTCGCTGGCAAAAGGGGAGGCAGCACAAGTCCTGCAGGACGAAATAACATCCCTGTTAAACAAACAAGCGATCAGAGCGGTGCCGAGCGAGGAAACGCATCAGGGGTTTTACTCCCGCTATTTCCTCATTCCCAAGAAAGGGAGCTTGTTACTTCGCCCGATTTTGGATCTCCGTGTGTTAAACAGACATCTATGAAAATACACATTCAGGATGTTAACACACAAAGTGCTCTGTTGTTCAATCCGCCCGGGGGATTGGTTTGTAATGATAGACCTTTCAGATGCATATTTCCACATCGCTATTTATCCCGCACACAGGAAATTTCTCAGGTTTGCGTATCAGGGCAGAGCCTACGAATACCAAGCCATCCCATTCGGGCTGTCATTAGCACCGAGGGTGTTCACCAGGTGTGTGGAGGCGGCGCTGTCTCCGTTGAGGAACAGCGGTATCAGAATATTTTCGTACATAGACGACTATCTGGTTAGCAGGCTGCCAGAGATTCCACTACGGTGATAAATCATCTCAGGGATTTGGGGTTCAACATAAACTGGGCGAAGAGCCGAGTAGAACCCACGCAATGTACGGAATATTTGGGTATCAAAATAAACTCCCTCTCCTACTGCGTCACGCTACTAGCGTCTCTGAGGCACTGCCTCTCCCTTTTCCGGCTGAGCAAAGCCGTGCCGTTCAGACTATGCCTACGCCTGCTCGGCCTGATGGCGTCAGTAGTGTCGGTGGTACATTTGGGGCTGTTAATGATGAGAGATTTTCAGCGTTGGGTGGCAGCATTACACATGTGCCCACGCAGTCACCTCAACCCAAGCCATGGCCTCTCCCCATACGCAGGGACCTTCTCTCCCAAGCGGGCGGGGAAATTTACCGCCCCCACCCGGACCGCATAGCGCTCTGGGCTTGGCCCGTGAGAGGTGGAACCTGAATGCATCAGGCCTGCCAGAACAGGTCATTGTCCACCCGCTCTCTTTACAGCGGAAAGTGGCGGGTTTTTGAGGAGTGGTGCGAACGTAGGGATACAATCCCTTTTCAGTGTTCTGTGGTGGACCTGCTGTGTTTCCTGCAGTACCTGATGGATGAAGGGAAAGCTTTCTCCACAATTAAGGTGTACTTGGCTGCTGTCTCAGCCTGCCACGTGGGTTTCGGGGATAAGCCCGCAGGGCAGCATTCCTTAGTTTGTCGTTTCATGAAAGGGGCACGCCGCAAGCTCCCGGTTTCCAGGCCCCTGGTTCCTCTATGGGACTTGTCGGTCGTGTTGGACGCCCTCTCTCATCACCCGTTCGAGCCTATGGAGGCGGTGGGGATGAAGTTTGTCTCTCTTAAAACAGCTTTGCTCTTGGCTTTAACCACTGCAAAGTGAGTGAGTGACTTACAGGCTTTGTCTGTTCAGCCAACCTGTCTCCAGTTTGCCCCAGGGCTCTCTAAAGTCTGTGCTGGAGGTGACGGCGCCCGAGTTGGGGTGACTCTCAGTTCAATGGTATTTGGCTTCGGGAGATTCAGGCAATCCGGGAGTGGTCTATATCTCCCATAGTGAAACACCGAACAAAGTTAGAAAAAGAACTTTAGGTTACTTAACGTAACCCCGGTTCTTTGATAACAGAGTGAGGTGTTTCACCAACATGTCCCTCCTCGCAGAGACACGGAAAGAAACCTATCGGTCGACTTTGATTATATGAGGGGGCGTGGCCCCAGCACAGTTCGACCTGTCTGTCACGGACAGACGTGGTGTCATTGGAGCTTCCATAGTTGGTCACGCCAGGGCGATTCCCATAGTGAAACACCTCACTCTGTTATCAAAGAACCGGGGTTACGTTAAGTAACCTAAAGTTTTGACAACAGTGTCATATGCATTTATATATGTTTTAGTTATGTTAACTTTGGTGGTGCAGAGGCAGATGTTATCTGTGTGATAATTAGGTCTGTTTGCAATACATATGTACACACACACACAGTGTGTTGTATATCTGTTTCAGTTATCACCGTTTTGAATGTCATTGATGTTCAGAAAAACATTTAAACAAAATTCTGTCTTTATTGCCTGATAAATTAAACATGACAGGCAAAAACATTACATTAATTATATTACAGAACCATTTGTTGTGTGGGCGAGGAATGAGGACCCAAACGCAGAGTGAAGGGGGGAACTTAAGAAAAAGGCTTTATTGTCCATAGGCCGAAAAAACACAGGAGCAAAAGGCAAAGGCGAAAACAAGTCCAAAAACAGTCAGGGGAGAGGGAGGCAAAAACAAATCCAAAAAACAGGCAGGGGAGAAGACCGGGGGGAAAAAAAACAAACCAGAGAAAACTCACGGGGAAATCACAGGAACAAAGACAGGAGGACAGGCAGCGGCAACTGGAGATCCTTAGGCAAACAGGTAGACTAGGCGCATGGACGGGACAACGAACAGGAATGATCCGACCAGAGACAAAGGAAACACTGGGTCTAAATACAAGAGGTAATGAGGTAATGGGGAACAGGTGAGACATCAGGTGAATCACATTAGGGCGGGGCTGGACAATCAGACAAACAAAGCGAAGCTAGACAAGACAAAACAAGACAGGAAACTAAACTATCAAAATAAAACAGGAAGTGGAACAAATAGACACAGGGGAACACCAGACAGGAACAGACCAGGGAAAAGACCAAGACAGAAACACAAAAAAGGCCAAAGAAAGGGAAAAATAATCCCAACTACAAACCCAACCCACAACACCATTATCAACTATTAGAACCATAACTTACATGTCACACACATAAAAAGGCATTCAAATGTGTAAAACAAAAAAAAGACACTAGACCACAAACAAACAAATTAACTACAGCTGTTCTGATATTCAGACCAGTCTGATGCCTGTTGGCCAGTAACCCCTCCCCCCCCCACAAATCATCAGTGTCCCTATCATAACCAACAACAATATACAAGTGCATGGACAGTAATTAATTACAAATGATTACAATAATACAGTACCAATGCAATAATGAACGGGTACAACATGAACACATGATTTAAGAAACGTCTGCTTGTTTTCAGCCCGAAAGTGGACCAGCTGCTGAGTTTCCTCCTGGTCCCTGTCTGATACAGGACAGTATATATATAGTATAAAGTGGACCAGCTGCTGTGTTTCCTCCTGGTCCCTGTGTGATACAGGACGGTATATGTAAAGCAGGTAGCGATGAATCATAGACCGTTAATATTAATATATGCGATGTATATAAACGTTAGCGTTAGCGATAAGCGTTAGCAAGCTAGCGTTTTTTAAAGTTTAAATTAAGAACGTTGTTGCAAGTACATAGCTACAGGACTGCATAGACCACAAAACAAGACTGTCGTAACTTTTAAATCAATTATTTAAGCCGAAAATACTTACATTTATGTGTCTCTCTTGTCAATGCAGCAGCCATTGTTGCTTCTGTGTTTTCAAGTCAGGTCGGGTTGGGGTATACACCCCTTGATCTTTCCCCTAGCCCTCGGTCACAAAAAGGATTGGGACACCACTAGGTCTCGCGTGAACGCGCAAAAACGAGGGGAAGGGGGAAGGGGTAAGGGAGAGAAATGAGATTCAGCCTAATAGTGATGATAGCGTACATTTATAAGTATTTCCCCAGACCTCTGCACAGTAATTTAGATATGGTAATACAAGTGAACAGTAAAAAATATTGAGTGATTTTTGGTCCAGAATGTTTTTTGCCTTATTTAGTACTGAAATGCTTCTTGAAAGTTTGTTGTGTATGTTTTATATGATATTTTATGTGATATTTCCAGCTTATTTTGTCATCTATTATTACACCAAGAAACTTATTTTCATTTACTATTTTGATGTCCACAAAGTCCACCTGTATCTCTACTTGAGTACTCTTTTTACAATTATCAAATCACATGATTTTAGTTTTACTTAAGTTTAATGATAGTTTGTTTTTGTCAAACACCCTTTTTTTTATTATTTTTTGGGTAGTCAAACCTGGGCCCGTGGCATCAAGGAGTAAACCTCTATATGTGGGTGCCCGCTCTACCAACTGTGCTATACTGGGCGCCCATATTTGCACATTTCTAAAGTAATAATATCCAGTAGTTCCTTTAAACTTTCCCCAGAACCAAAAATATGTGTAATCTGCGAATAGTAATATTTTTGATACCTTGCAAATATCATTTATAGATAGAAGAAACCGTTTTGGACCCAATACTGACCCCTGGGGGATGCCAAAGGCAAAGTACAAACATGACAATGAATAGTCTCCCAACTTCACATATTGTTTCCTGTCTCTTAAGTAAGTTTTCAGAGGACGTTTTTTTAAGATCTATGAAGACTCAAATTGCATGTTATTTATTGTCTATTGCATTTGTAATCTCCTCAATTGAATCAGTGATGTTGAGCAATTTGATCTGAATCCAAAGTAATTTGTTTATTTAAAAATGTATATAATCGGTAATTGAATATTTAGGGCCCGAGGCCCTATTGAAACTGAAGGAATTATTAGGGGTCCAAGCCCGAGGATGCGTGCATAGCAATACCTACCTAATACCCTATTGTTTTCATAGGGTTTTTTCTTCTTCATCATCATTATTTTCTTCCCCGCATAAAACCCCCGCTGCAGCCTAGTACATTGTCATTGGTATTAATATTATCTATTAAGGTAGCACAGTGGTTTGTCATTCTGCTGGGTCCTGTATGATGTAAAAAGCGCTTTGAGTAGTCGTTAAGACTAGAAAAGCGCTATATAAATACAGCACATTTACATTTAAACTACTTACTTAAATACTAGAGGAGGGTGCTCTGTATTCTAATGATAACATTTTTCTTTTTTTCTTTACAATTTGTTATACATTTTAATAAGTTGTCAATTACAGTTGGCATACTGTCTACAATCTTATAATTCAAGTTTTTAATCCACATATATAGCCACTCCTCTAATTATGGAGAAATTATTTTCTGGGTCTACTTCATTTTCCATGTCTTCATGTTTCCTAGCAACATCCGCGTTTGGTTTAGTTATACAGTATATAAAGAATGTGTTTACCTTTTGATTGTATCGCATTGAAAATTGCAGGAAAGTTGTCAATTCCAAAACAAAGAAATTAAAAGATGGAGGTAACATAAATTTAACATTTATTTTAATTCAATTACATTCTATTTTAAGTGTCAAATCATAAATATAATCACAGGATACTTTACAGATATAGTAGTACACTCTATAATAACAGACCTAATAATTCCCCCAAGAGTATGCATTTGGTGCAACAGCAGCAATGGAAAACGTCCTTTAAACAGTAGGTCTGGTTTGGGGGGGAGATCGTAGTAACAGTAAAGTAGGGGTGCACAATTTAATGACTCAATATTGTTTTTGCAATATCACATTGTACAATATAAATATCAAAATTGTCCCAAAAAGTATATATTCTGTTATCTGTGATCAATTTAGAGCCAGCATATTTCATTGGCCTTGTCACATGCCACACTTTGAAAGCGTGAGTAAAGAGGGAGAAAGAAGCGAGAAGTGAACGGACAGAAAGAGACCGTGAGTTGCAAAGCCAGTGTGTGGAATGAAAGGAAAGAAGAGACAAAAACATAAGAACTTGAGTGTGGCTTAGGGAGACGAAAAAATTATGGAGATTGAAGAGGAAACGTTAGTAGCCAAAAATAATGCCTCCATGCCAGCGTGGATGTTGATCAAGCTAATGCACTATTCAAAACATGCTGTGTACAGCGCTTTAGCGCTTAACCAACTTCTTTTCTCACCTTAAAAACCACAAGCCACTGTACAATGACTGCAAAGTAAAATCCCTAAAAAGAATCAGCAGAGGTTAATGTGACAAAGCTAGCAAAGCAAACATTGCTAGCGAGTGTTGTTGTTAGTGGTATTAAGTAGCCTACTACAAGAAATGAATTAAATCGCCAATGCTGTGACATACTATTTGGCCAAAGACATGATGCCCATTTATAAAGTCAATAAAGGCATCAATAAGCTTCTGAATGAACTGGATAAATGATACCAAATCCAATCCTGCACCTATTTCTCACAGGTAGCTATATGGACAGTGCAGAAAGGCAGTGCAGGCAGTTTGAAAATCGGAAAGATGTAATATTTTTCCTCTACGGCGGATCTGTGTTCCAGCCTCACTACTGAAGACCGAATCACTTTAAATAAAACTGTACCAAATTTCAGTAGCTGAGCACGAGCATATCTGTCCTCTCTGCATGTTGACAGAACTCCAGCTCCAAAACATGCGCACAGAAGTGCGCATGTTGACGTCTATGAGGTTAACTGCTCCTCATATCTCTACAAGGTAAATTGAGACAGCTAGCTAGACTATCTGTCCAATCTGAGTTTTCTGTTGCACGACTAAAACAACTTTTGAACATGTTCCACCAAAAATAAGTTCCCTCCCAAGGCTATTGTGCAACGGCACTGGGGATCTGTGCGATGCTTAGTGCAGTCCATGACAATTGTGATTGGTTTAAAGAAATGCCAATAAACAACAGCATGTTTCTCTCCCATCCTGCAATGCTGTGTGGACTAGCCAGATGCCTTCTCCGCAGCGCTGGTCTGACAATGCGAGACTAGCCTTAGCCTAACGTTAGCCCTCCTCTCTTTGTTTATGGTCTTAACCCGGCTTGCCTGCACTTTTGGTTGGCGGAGCTGTGTTGATAGACCTCGGCAGTATTCGGTCTCGAGACAAAATCGACCGCATTCTTATTTAGCGTTATCATAGTCTCAGACAACGCCAAAACTGTGGAATATTACTTAAATACCTGTGCAATCACTGATTTCTTTTTTTTGGACATTAACATCAATGTTAATGTCAGCTCTGATATTTGCTAAACAAATAGTGCTTATGTGAGTGTCACAAGCTCATCTGTATCTTGCTCCTTCATCATTCAATATTTCCCCCACTGGATGCTGGATAACCCCCTTTCCTTGGAAATCTTATTTACCTAGATATGACTGTTATTTCAGTGTAAACAAAAAAAGACAGACCGTGAATGGGGCTGAGGCAATATTGTTGTAGTTGACAATAATAATACTTTGTTTACATTTCTGAATGTGCATTTGTTAAGCACCATTCATTTAAAATGTGACTGTAAGCAAAAATAAAACAACAGATTGTAGTTTCTGTATTCATCCCCAAAGTATTATCAGTAAAACAGTTGGGGGAATGGGGAAAATGTTTTTTTATTGCAGGTCAATTTAAGGTGTGCACCCCTAAATTTCCTGCCTGTGCCCCTAAGTTTAGGGACTACAGTGCTCCTAGTAAAAAAAGTTAGTCTGAAGCCCTGCCTGCACTCATCCAGGCCAGTTTATGACTCTCTTGTTATCTCTCCCTGCATCACGCAAAAATTCATCATGGCGGGCTTCGATGGTCCAAGAGGATTTTTTTGTATAGCATGTTAAGCTGGATATGTGATTGTCAATCAAATTTGATGTCAATCAGATTCACAGTGTAAAAGGCGTGAACTTTCCAAAAAAATTTGGGTGGTCTAATATCCACGCCACTATGTGGCTGATTGGGCTCAGATTTAGTGTGAAGCATTTGCATAATTTCAAGTTATGGGAAAACATTACATTAAGTTTTTGCAGAAGACAATGAATAATAAAAAACTGTCTCAAACTCAATAGGGTTTGACCCCTTTGGGGTTTGAACTCTAATAATAACCATACTGTTTGTTCATCACATTCCATTATGTTCTTGTTAGGGGTCCAAGTCCGAGGCTGTAGGAACCACGATAGCAAAGCTACGTGGTTCACACAGCAGGGCTGTGGAGGGCTGTGGAACCCGATTGTTTCGTAAGGATTATTAAGGCCCGAGCGCCAACAGCGGCAAACGCCCTATTGAAACTGAAGGAAATCTTCCTTTCCTTTTCTTTCCTTTCTTCTGGCAAATGAATCACCTTTTTGAGGGGCTTTACACACTCAAAAACTCACCAAAATTGGTGGTTGCATCAATTCTGGTAAAAATTCACGTATTTTAAGGGTTTCGGGAATAAGCTCACAAAAATGACTTGCTAGCGCCCCCTACAATATTAAAACAATTGAGCCCCTGCAGTACATTTAACGTAGACTCGCGTAACTTGGTCCGCATATGAAGCATTTCAAGACGTTCAAAAAATGTCATTGGAACCATACCCTAAACCCAACAGAATGTCCGCCATTTTGAATTGAAAGTTCAAAATTTGTTGGATTTTGGCCATTTCCACATTGCATACTCTAACAAACTCCTCCTGGAGATTTAATCTGATCAACTTCAAATTTGGTCTGTGCCATCTTAAGATGTTAAAGATGAAAATTTTATGAAAAGAAAAAGCTGTGGCGGGGTGGCCATTTTTGTGTTTCGCCATCAAAATAGGAAGTAGGGCTGCTCGGTTATAGAAAAAATAATAATCACGATTATTTTGGTCAATATTGAAATCACAATTATTTAACACTCATTAACCTTTAGATATAATGGATAGTAGGCCTGCACGATATTGTAAAAATCTGACATTGCGATATTTTTTTCCCCTGCCATATATGTGGCTATATGAAAAAAGGAAAAAGTAATTTTTTAAAGATTACATAAATAGCTCTGTTTGGAAATAATAAATCATTCTTGACTACTGAGGTGATTTTGTAGGGGAGGCATCTACATAGAAGATAAAAATGAAAAAGTATCTTTTCTAATGTGAACCATTCTTTGTTGAACTTTAATGCTTTACCAAAGCAAATAAGCGCTGTGACTAACAATACTCATCTGAAGTGGTTTTGGAGAGGGAAATTAGGTAGAAATACGCTGTTTGACTAACATGACCTGACAAAAAAAAACATATGTTGCTTCCTCTAAATTTCAGGTTGTGGTCACTGTCATTCACGTTAGCCTGGATTGATTATTATGAATACAATGGTGTCATGCTAGTCAACCAGCGTATTTCTACCTAATTTCCCTCTCCAAAACCAATTCAGAAGAGTAACGATAGTCACAGCGCTTACTTGCTTTCGTGTTTGTAAAGCATTAAAGTTCAACAAAGAATGGTTCATATTAGAAAAGATCCTTTTTAATTTTTATCTTCTATGTAGATGCACTCCCCTACAAAATCACCGCAGTAGTCGAGAATGATTTATTATTTTCAGATAGAGCTATTTATCTTTTAAAAATTACTTTTTCTTTTTTTCATATCCCAATATATATTGCAGGGGAAAAAAATATTGCAATGTCAGATTTTTACAATATCGTGCAGGCCTAGACAATACGCACGCTGATTCTACTCTGGGAAAATCAACACCTGTACAGCAAAACTCTGACCTCCAGAAATTATGGAATGACATACTGGACAAGCAGATGGTGGAACTGAACACTCGTATCAAGACCAACACAACACAAGCTTCATGAGAGTCGCTGCTGCCTGCACGCCACGGTCATACACCTTTGGTGTCAGGGCTCTCATCCGACCCGCCTGCGGACACTTTTCCATCCCTGTGGAAGACGCAGAGCACACTGTGTTTGTGCAGCAGCTTAAAAGAAAGGCAAAAGCCAACAAGACCACAAACGAGAAAAAAGAAACACTAGTAGAAGTGCTCAACGCCTGCGGCCGTCATATTTTCCCCAACATGAATATTCTCCTGCCTTCCTTACATTGCCCATGACGACATGTACTGTGGAGAGACTCTTTTCAGCTGTCAATCAGATAAAAACAGGCACCAGGGCAACAATGTTGACAGATAGACTGAACTCTTTGTCCCTTTGCCATTTAAAATGGAATTGACTAACTCACTGGAATATCAAGACATTCTCGTTGAGTTCAGCACAAAACCCCGCCGTCTCCTGCTGTAAGAAGCCCCAAGTCCCACAAGCAAGTTTGAATTGAATTGTGTACATATGTGATTAATTATCAGCTCAGATTTTTAAGATGTTGTTTATATGGTTAGATATGTTATTAATTTAATTATTCTGAAGAAATAAGCTACAACAGAAATCATTTTTGATTGTTTACCTGCTGTTTTTGTTTAGCCGATGTTTCAGATTCAATGCTGCTGTTATTTCATGTCGATACAGTTCTTCATTCATCATTCTGAATTTAAAAGAATTTATAAGTAAGTTATATATAAAATAATTTTGGACATACAGTTCCCTGCCCGCCCTCCTGGGTGAATAAATGGAGAGAGAAACAGACCCTTCAAAGATATAATTTTGTTTCACACTTTTTGTGTATTGAACGATCAAAAGAGAGTTAGGCTTACTGCCAAGGTGTATGTCTTTATCCGCTTCAGCACTGAGCTGAGGAGAGCGACACCAGAGCCACACAGTTAGGCTGCTGAGTCGCTCAGATCTGCAGAAAAGCGTTGAAACGGAGATGAAGGGAACCCTTTTTTTTTGGCTTATTTTAACTGGCCCATCCAGTTTTCTGGAGGCCCACCTACAATCAAAATCCTGGTACCGCTATTACTTGGACCCCATCATAACTGCTTGCAGTTCTAGTTTTATTACAAACAAAAACAACTCAAAAAGTAAGGCTGAATCTCATTTCTCTCCCTTCCCCCTTCCCCTCGTTTTTGCGTGTTCACGCGGGACCTAGTGGTGTCCCAATCCTTTTTGTGACCGAGGGCTAGGGGAAAGATCAAGGGGTGTACAGTGAACCCTCGTTTATCACGGGGGATAAGGCGAAATCCGTGAAGTAGTAACCTTAATATTTTTTACAATTATTATACGATGAAATACTCCATAATACATTGAAACCAAAGAACAAAACCTCTTTACAGGCCCAAGCATTGGTTTAACAAATAAAAGTACTGTATAAACGTTTTTTTACAAATATCTACTGTACTGTAAAATAATAATTTTAATCATCAATACGAACTGAAGGCTTCAAATTGCGGAGATCAGCACCGCCCCACCGCGACCAGAGTCATTGGAACGGGAGAAAATTAAAAATGATTATAAAAAAAATACAAAGTACAGTAGGAAAAATAGTGACTTGTGTATTTCCCTGCTCTTCTGACGGAGCCGCTGCATCCCGACTCCGCTCTGTAGCGTTTTTTTTCTTCTAAAGCCCGCGGTGCAGGTGTGTTTTTTCGAGAGAAGGACATAGTTATCGGTAGTTGTTGTCGCTCTTTTTTCTCCTGGGCAAAAAGATTCTTATAAACCGACATGCCACCATTGATTATGTTTGCAGAATGCAGAACACAATGCACAATGCAAATCCGTGAAGCAGCGAGACCGTGAAAGGTGAACCGTGATATAGCGAGGGTTCACTGTATACCCCTTGAAAGCAAGTGACAACCCGACCTGACTTGAAAACACAGAAGCAACAATGGCTGCTGCATTGACAAGAGAGACACATAAATGTAAGTATTTTCGGCTTAAATAATAGATTTTTGTGGTCTATACAGTCCTGTAGATATGTACTTGCAACAACGTTCTTAATTGAAACTTTAAAAAAATCGCTAGCTTGCACTAACGCTAATCGCTAACGCTAATCGCTAACGCTAACGTTGATTTGAACAACAGTCCCGCATTTCTCTGCCTTGAATGGACTGTATACATTGCATAGACTGTATATATTAATATTAACAGTCTATGATACATCGCTACCTGCTTTACATATACCGTCCTGTATCACACAGGGACCAGGAGGACACACAGCAGCTGGTCCACTTTGGGGCTGAAAACAAGCAGAAGTTTCTTAAATCATGTGTTCATGTTGTACCCATTCATTATTGCATTGGTACTGTATTATTGTAATAATTTGTAATTAATTACTGTTCATGCACTTGTATATTGTTGTTGGTTATGATAGGGACACTGATGATTTGTGAAGGGGGGGGGTTACTGGCCAACAGGCATCAGACTGGTCTGAATATCAGAACAGCTGTAGTTAATTTGTTTGTTTGTGGTCTTGTGTCTTTTTTTAGTTTTATACATTTGAAGCCTTTTTATGTGTGTGACATGTAAGTTATGGTTCTAATAGTTGATAATGGTTCTGTAATATAATATATTTAATGTAATGTTTTTGCCTGTCATGTTTAATTTATCAGGCAATAAAGACAGAATTTTGTTTAAATGTTTTTCTGAACATCAATGACATTCAAAACGGTGATAACTGAAACAGATATACAACACACCATGTGTGTGTGTGTGTGTGAGTGTGTGTGTACACACATATGTATTGCAAACAGACCTAAGTATTACACAGATAACATCTGCCTCTGCACCACCAAAGGGAACATAACATAACTAAAACATATATAAATGCATATGACACTGTTGTCAAAACCCACACAATCAACAGAGACGCCATCTTGGAAGTTTGTGATCAATACTGTATGGTGATGTCACCAAGTGGTGTCCCATTTCATAGGGGTATGTTTTCACCCCTAGCCCTTACCCCTTGGTTTTGAGGGCCAAGGGGTAGGGGTAAGGGCCAAAGAAATGGGATTCAGCCTAAGACTATGGATTTGTTTCGCTGGACCGACTACGTTGAAAGAGAGATCTAAGATGGCGTCGCAGATGGCCGCCTCTGGACTACGCTCCATTGTGCTTTTTGTGTTTTTGTTTATTTTCTCTGTATTTATTTTCTGTTTTCTGCCAACACTCTCTGGTAACATTTACCAGAAATGAGATCCTAAATATTGGACTTTCAACTCCTTATACTATTCCACCGCTATTTTCCGAACCTGGAACTTTCTCGGAGTTATTAGTTGGAGGCGCAGCAGCTCTCTATCGGATCCACCGGAGACGCTGGAGGGGGAAGCGCGCTGGCGCGCTCGTTAAACTGAGGCAGCGGAGCTTTTGCACTGCGCTCCACTATATCCACCTGGCAAATGTCCGCTCTCTGGCCAACAAAATGGATGAACTGCTGCTCCTCAACAGAATTAACTCGGACTTCTGCAGATCTGCCGCCCTCTGCTCACTCCGCGCATCCCGGACAGCGCACTTCTCCTCCCGGGATTCAATCTTTACCGGGCGGATCGCGTACTGGAGCTCACGGGGAAAACAAAGGGAGGCGGACTCTGTCTCTACATAAACAAAGGTTGGTGTACAGATGTCACAGTTCTGGAAAAATCATGCAGCCCCCATTTAGAGTCACGATAAACTGCAAACCCTTTTATTCACCGCGGGAGTTTTCCTCGTTCATTCTGGTCACCGTCTACATCCCACCTCAGGCCTGTGTTAGTGAGGCGTTACTACACCTGGCCGACCAGATAACGAACGTGGAGAAATAACATCCTGACTCCCTGCTCATTGTTCTTGGGGACTTCAACAGAGCAAACCTCAGCCACAAACTTCCAAAGTATAGACAGCATATTAAGTGTCCCACCAGGGACACTAACATACTGGACCACTGCTATACTACATTAAAGAACACCTATCGCTCTGTCCCACGTGCAGCCTTGGGACTCTCTGATCACTGTCTGGTTCATCTTGTCCCGACATACAGGCAGAAACTAAAATCTGTTAAACCTGTTGTAATGGACCATCGAGTCAAAGCTGGATTTATAGGCCTGCTTTGACTGTACTGATTGGAGTGTTTTTGAGGCTGCAGCCACGGATCTGGACAAACTAACCGACACTGTGACATCTTACATAAGCTTTTGTGAGGACATGTGTGTGCCAACTAAAACCTTCTTCACAGCAGAAACAGCGATCCTCGGTCAGTGTGGAGAGGCCTGCAGACACTCACTAACTTCAGGAGACCATCCCCCATCACTGCTGGTCCTCAACGACTGGCTGACGAGCTGAATAGCTTTTACTGTAGGTGTGCAAAGCCCACAGTCACACCCCTCCCACACACCAACTCATCAACTCAGTGCTCATCAACGGTGTGTCACCATCCTGCCTGAAAATCTGTGCAGACCAGCTGGCCCCCATCTTCACCCAGACCTTGAACAGATCTCTGGAGCTATCTGAAGTTCCCTCCTGCTTCAAACGCTCCACAATCATCCCAGTCCCCAAAAAACCCTCCATCTCCGGACTAAATGACATCTGACATCCTGACATCTGTAGTCATGAAGTCCTTTGAAAGACTGGTGTTGGCCCACCTGAAGGACATCACAGTCCCCTTGCTGGACCCCCTGCAGTTTGCCTACAGGGCTAACAGGTCTGTGGATGATGCAGTCAACTTGGGACTGCATTACATCTTGCAACACCTTGACTCTCCAGGGGCTTATGCAAGGATCCTGTTCGTGGACTTTAGCTCGGCATTCAACACCATCATACCGGACATCCTCAGCACCAAACTCTTCCAGCTCAATGTGCCAGCCTCCACCTGTCAGTGGATCACAAACTTTCTGACTGACAGGAGTCAGCAGGTGAGGCTGGGGAACATCACATCCAGCATACGGACTATCAGCACTGGCGCCCCCCAGGGGTGTGTGCTCTCCCCACTGCTTTTCTCCCTCTACACCAATGACTGCACCTCAGGAGACCCATCTGTTAAACTCCTGAAGTTTGCTGACGACACAACGGTCATCGGCCTCATCCGGGACGGTGATGAGTCGGCTTACAGACGGGAGGTGGATCAGCTGGCTCTCTGGTGCAGTCAGAACAACCTTGTGCTTAACACGCTCAAAACTGTGGAGATGATCGTGGACTTCAGGAAGAGACCCCCCACTCTTCCCCCCATCACCATACTCAACAGCCCTGTGTCTGCTGTGGAATCCTTCAGGTTTCTGGGATCCACTATATCCCAGGATCTGAAGTGGGAGCCCAACACAGACATCATCATCAGAAAGGCCCAGCAGAGGATGTACTTCCTGCGCCAGCTCAGGAAGCTCAACCTGCCTAAGGAGCTGCTGGTCCACTTCTACAAAGCCATCTTCCAGTCTGTCCACTGCACGTCCACCACTGTCTGGTTTGGATATGCCACCAAAAAGGACAGGAGAAGACTACAATGGACAGTTAGGACAGCAGAAAAGATCATTGGTGCCAACCTGCCCTCTGTCCATGACTTATACTCCTCGAGAGTCAGGAAACGGGCAGGAACCATCACTGCAGACCCATCTCATCCCGGACACAACCTGTTCCAACTTCTCCCCACTGGTAGGCGCTACATAGCACTGTACGCCAAAACCAACAGACTCAGGAACAGTTGCTACAGCCATCTCTCTGTTGAACAGCTGACTACTGACCCACAGTGTCAGGTTCAATTCTGATCAATAACCCAGTAACACTTCCTCCAAATAGCACCTGTTTACTGGTTCCACTATTATTCCACTTATTATTTGTTATTTATTCATCATTCTCATTTACTTTTTCAGAACTGTTCATAATGTTCATACTGTTATGTTATAATATAATAACTTAATACTATTTGTCCCAGTACCCTTTGCACTATGTTCCACATTTAAATAATTCTTATTGGACTCTTCATTGCACTCATGCCTCTATATTGTTCTATTTCTGTTTAGAGTATATTAGTGTGTATATATTAGTGTGTATATATTGTTTGTTTGGAATGTGTAAGCACATTGTGAGCAACTATGCTCTAAAGGAAAATTCCTCGTATGTGTCTTCATGACTGGTTAATAAAGCGGATTCTGTTTCTGATTCTGATGTAAGCCTACCTAACCAATTAAACTGACTGCTGAGAATGTCTATGTCTGTGTAAGACTACAACGCAACCCCCAGTTTTCAAACTATAATGATGAATGTCTCCGTTTTAGGGGTTGGAAACAGCAAAGTAGTGTGAAAGTGAGACATAAACGTTGCAGAAAAATGGATTCAGGGCTTCAAACACACAGCTAGCACAGTGACATCTGGTGGCTTGAAAAACATAGAACCCCTTTAAGGCTAAAACACTTAACCATATTGCTAATTTGAATAGTTTTAGTCTCATACCTGTCCAATATGTTATAGTAAAATAATTATTGAATGCACACACACCCACCATTACCTGATTTCTCTATCAGCTCGCTGACATCCTTCTTCTCAGCCAGTCCGGAGTATCCCAGCCCACGGCACTCCAAGATGGTCTTCAACTTCTTATAACTGAGAGTGACTGGATCCACAAGCTGAGAGGCGAACATACCAGTCTCATACCAAACTACCGCCTCAAAAATCCTTGCTAGCATAAACAACACTATGAAATACAAGAGTAAGAAGAACAATTTCAACCACATCTTAAAGCTGGACGAGAGCGCTGCTGGCACAAGATAATGTATCTGTCATAGGCTATCTATGACCAATGGATAGGTTACATAGGCTTCCAATCACTTTCTACCTATTCACAACATTTATTAGCTTAATATAAAATATTTGTATGTCCGTCAGACCTTCATCGTTTGATCGAGTGTGGCTGGAAAGATATCCCTGACAGTTCACTTCCTTCACCAGTAGTTCACATTCGTGAGTCCTGCTAACGGTGACAGCTAGCTAATTAGCTTAGCATGCAGTTAGGCCTTGGTATTAACCAAAACAAATAGGCGTCGACAAGATCCAGTGTCAACTGCACGCACTGCAGTTTCCCGCTGAACGCCAGTAGCGAGTGACACCGAATGTTGCTGTGGTTTTAGATAGTCACAACATCAGAAAAAGACTCCAATGACGGATCGGATTTTTACTCCGATCAGCTGGCGTACACAGAGCGCTGTCATAGAAATGACGTCACATCCGGCTCCAACTCACAAATGTAAACAAGATACAAAATAAGATACTAATAAAAGATTGACCGTTTTCGACATACAAAATAAAATACTGATACAAGATTGGCCGTTTATTAAATTGCCAACTACATACTACAGACGAAAACAGTATGGGTGGGGAGGCTCAGCCTCTGAACAAGCTCCTAAAAGCACTGGACAAAAAAATTAACTCACACCACTATTGAAAATGAAAAACATTTAGCTTTGAATTTTGTGTTTACTTGATATGATGCTGCATGGTTTAGCTCCCCCACCCATTAACCTATTCTAACTTATGGTGACATAAGACAAACAAGATTTTCAACAAAAAACTTTTGAAAGTGTGCCTACTTGGTGCACATCATAATAACACTGGCTAACAGTAAATCTGCTGTTTGACACGGCCTATAGTAAAGATTCTCCATGATAGGAGGAGGAGTTTGTGTTTGGTTATTCAGAATTTTTGAGAAACTCTATTTGAACTTTAAAATGTTAGGGTATAGTCAACTTTCAAATCAGAAACATTCAACCTTCTTTGAGGCTTTTAAAAAAAGCATTTCTCACGTTTTTACATTAGTGTGTTTTGAATAGAATGTACAGGCTCAGAGTAGATATGGTGGCCAGCAGGGGCAAATGCACTGCAACCTAATGAGCAAATTAAAAACATCTTCATTAATTTGACATCACAACCAAATATACAACTGCACTGCAAACACAGAAATTATGCAGAAAGAAAAGCACACAATCCCCGAAAACAAATGCAACAAAAAATGCTGCATCCAGTTCTCTAGGCCTCTAGGGGGCGCGCTAAGTTGGACAGCTTGATTTTCGACCCCACTGAGAGAGAGAGAGAGAGAGAGAGAGAGAGAGAGAGAGAGAGAGAGAGAGAGAGAGAGCGAGAGAGAGAGCGAGAGAGAGAGAGAGAGAGAGAGAGAGAGAGAGCGAGCCCTGGCACAATCAAGTAGGAACCTCTCCTCTCTGAGCGTAGCTCCTATGGTGCCACTTTAATGCTATAAAGCACTCACCCGCTGTTAGTATTCCATTGACTGCCATTCATTTTTACATTGAAATACTTTACATGTGAAGCGTTTATTTATTATTTATTTATTATTTATTTATTTCTAAAGAAACACAACAATGTATAAAAGGCTCCATTACCTTGTATCTCACGTTATGGCTGCGTAGCAGACGTTTTTGTCAAAATAGGCTAATGATTGTGTCATAACCAAGCGACTTGCTGTTCTCATAGTCAACAAATCACCATATTGTTAGGAGAAGCTTGCAGACAGTTTTGACTTACATCCGCTGTTTTGGTTTAATTACCAATGTTAACTAGCATTTTACTTAGCTATAATTAGCCTGTGCCTATGTTATCTTCTAACATATACCTAAGCTGTCCGTCTCTGCAAGATTGGGAATGATTGAGATTTCTCTTGGGACAGCTACCAGAAGACATCCCTGACTTTCAGACAGGTTGCTCACATCACATCTACGTCGTCAAGCTCAGTTGGAGGCTGCGCAGTAATGCTTAGTACTCACCGGAAAAGTGCTTCTAATATCTTTCACTGGTCTCTGTCCAAAGCAACGGGATCTGTTGGTCCATTTCTTTAACTATCTATGGGCACGTTCAATCCATAGACAGTTAAGAAATGGACCAACAGATTCTGTTGCTCTGGACGGAGACCAGTGAAGGCTATTATGGCGTTTTTCCACTGCATGTACAGTACATCAAGTCTACTCACATTTTTTGGTTTTGCATTATGAAGAAATGTCCCTGGTACCTGCTAATAAGTACTTGGAACCTTGACTGAGGTAGCACTTTTTTTAGCACTACCTTTTAGTTCCAAGCGAGCTGAGGTGATACTAAAAGGTGACGTGAAAACCTGCAGACTACTAATTGGTCGGAGAGAATTGTCACTATTCACTGTGTCGTCATTGCTAGCAACAGTCTACGGCAGTTTCCTGCTTTGACAACCAAACACACTCGCCTCATGCATGACTAATCTGCAATGGAAAAAGGAGGATGGGGCACCGCAGGCAAGTCGAGTTGAGCCGAGTCGAGGCGAGTTGAGCAGGTACCGTAATGGAAAAACGCCATTAGAAACACTTTGCCGGTGATAACTGAACTGTTGTGGGTCTGCTGTGTTCTATGTTGTTTTTTCCCTGTTTGTCTGTCTTTGTTTTCATCGGCCGCCAGAGGGCGCTCCTACGAGGATCCTGTTAGAGGCGTGTCTTCTCATCCCCCCTCCGTCTGGCTACACAGCTGAGCACAATCATCATCATCACCTCCTCTGTACTTATACCTGGGCTGACCACCTCTTCAGCGCCAGTTCGTTACCAACACTCCCGTGGTAACTGGCCCAGTACTAGCTTGTTGTTTCCCTTATACCTTGCTTCGTACTAACCTTGTGTTTCTGCCACAGCCTTCGTGTTCCGTCTCGTCTTCCGTGCTGTTTCACCAGATGCTCGCCTTGGATCTCCTTCACCTCCCGTGTCAAGATTGTTTGTTTGTTTTGTTTGTTTGTTATTAATACTGTTCCCCAGTATTAAACCTGCTCATTTTATTCACACGCCCTCTTGTGGTCGTTCTGTGTCCGGGTCCAACACAAACTCATAACAGAACGAACTGGCCAACATGGACCCCACAGTACCACCACCGGCTACAGGAGAGGAGGGCATCCAGCGGGCTATCCAATCCCAGGGCGTTTTGCTTGGGCAACACGACCAACTCATCCGTACCCTGCTGGAGAACAACCAGCAGCTGTTCGCCCAGGTCTCCAAACTCACCGAGCAGGTTAGCAAACTGGCTGCCTGTCTCTCTCCCTCTCTGTCTGTCTCACACCCTGCTCCCACAGAGATGGCTGCTGCTCCACCTGCTCCTACTGTGATGGCTGACTCACCTCCTCACCGCAAGCCTCCCATCTGCCCACCGGAGCCCTTTGCTGGGGAACTAGACAAGTGTCGGGGGTTTCTGCTTAAGTGTGGATTAATTTTCCGGCAACGGCCACTGTCTTTTTCTTCGGACACAGCTAAGGTACATTTTGTCATGGGGTTACTCAGAGGCAGAGCGCTTGTTTGGGCTGAAGCGGTGTGCTCCAGTCTCGGCGCCTCTGAGATATCTTTTAATGACTTTTCCGAAAGATTGAAAACTGTTTTTGACCACCCGGACTACGTGGGGTGTGCCTCGAAGCGCCTACTCAGACTCAGGCAGGGAGCAGACAGTGTAGCGGATTACTCCGTTGGATTTTGGACGCTGGCTGCTGATTCTGGGTGGAACGAGGAGGCACTCCGGGGAGTTTTTATCAATGGATTAAGTGAGATTATCAAGGATGAACTAGCTGTGCGGGACGAACCCGAGTCCCTTGGTAATCTTGTTTCTTTGACCATCAAGTTGGATAACAGATTGCGGGAGACGAGACGCGAGAGAGGCGGACCGCTTCGCTCCGCCAGACGGACGACAGCCCTGGACAGGCTTCGTAGACCGTCATCCCCATCGTTTCCTGCTTCATCGCCAGGGTAACCCACCAGACCGTGCCCGTCTCGGTTATCCTGTCCGGGAACCACAGGGAGACTACTTCCTTCAGGATTATTTCGGCCTCTACCACCCCGCTTATCCTGGGGTACCCTTGGTTGAGACTTCACAATCCCACTATCGACTGGCAACGCCACGCCATCCTGAGCTGGAGCGACTACTGTCACTCTGCGTGTCTGGGCTCGGCTGTTCCCCCAGCTGAGTGTGTTTCCTCATCGGTGGAGGTCCCGTCTGACTTGTCCACGGTCCCTCCTGAATACAGGGACTTAGCGGAGGTTTTTAGCAAGGCCAAGGCATTGTCACTTCCACCCCATAGACCGTATGACTGTGCTATAGAGTTGCTCCCCAACGCTCCGTACCCTTCCAGCCGCCTTTACAGCCTGTCTCGGCCGGAGCGGGAGGCTATGGAAAGTATATCGGGGAATCGCTTTCAGCCGTGATTAACCGTCTGTCATCTTCCCCGGTAGGGGCGGGATTTTTCTTTGTAGAGAAGAAGGACAAGACTCTTCGTCCATGTATTGACTATCGGGGGCTTAATAACATTACTGTAAAAAATAAATATCCCCTGCCTCTCATCAACTCGACCTTCGAACCCCTTCAACATGCTACGATATTTACCAAGCTAGACCTGCGTAATGCTTACCATCTCGTTCGGATCCGTGATGGCGACGAGTGGAAGACTGCTTTTAACACCCCTTTAGGTCACTACGAATACTTGGTGATGCCGTTTGGCCTTACTAATGCCCCTGCTGTTTTCCAAGCGTTAGTTAACGACGTGTTGAGGGATTTTTTAAACCGGTTCGCTGTGGTCTACCTTGACGATATTTAGATTTTTTCTTCCTCTCTGTCAGAGCATGTCTCCCATGTCCAACAGGTACTCCAGCGCCTGTTGGAGAACAAACGTTATGTTAAAGCTGAGAAGTGCTCATTCCACCAGGAATCAGTCCCATTCCTGGGATTCATCGTTGAGGGAGGACAGATGGCAGCAGACCCGGAGAAAACCAAGGCCGTTACCAGCTGGCCTACGCCTACTTCACGTAAGCAATTACAACGTTTTCTGGGGTTTGCAAATTTTTATCGGAGGTGCATTACAGATTTTAGTCGTGTGGTGGCTCCTCTCACTAAGCTCACTTCTCCCAAGGTCCCTTTCCACTGGTCTCCAGCGGCGGACCTAGCCATGTCCACGTTAAAACTTTTGTTCACCTCACCTCCTGTGCTTAAGCACCCAGACTCTGCCCTCCAGTTCGTTGTAGAGGTGGACGCTTCTTCCTCTGGGGTGGGGGCGGTGCTTCACCCCTGCACCTTCCTGTCCAAGAAACTGTCCCCGGCTGAGCAAAACTATGATGTGGGGAACCGGGAGTTGCTAGCTGTCAAGCTGGCATTGGACGAATGGCGTCATTGGCTGGAGGGAGCTGAGCAACCGTTTGTGGTCTGGACGGACCACAAAAATCTGGCCTACATCCAGTCCACTAAACGGCTTAACTCCCGTCAAGCTAGGTGGGCCCTGTTTTTTGGCAGGTTTAACTTTACTCTCACCTACCGTCCAGGTTCCAGGAACGTTAAGCCGGATGCGCTGTCGCGACAGTTCAACTACACCGAGGATTCGTTGGAACCTGAGTCGGTGCTCCCATCCTCCTGTGTGGTGGCCGCAGTCTGTTGGGAGATCGAGTCGCTGGTCAAGGCGGCTCTTGCCACGGATCCTGGTCCCGGAGACGGCCCTCCTGACAGACTCTTCGTTCCACAACCTGTGCGGGCGCAGGTACTTCAGTGGGTTCACACCTCGCGTTTTGCCTGTCACCCGGGGATACGTCGCACACTGACCCTGTTGAGGCGCTACTTCTGGTGGCCGTCAGTGGAGGCAGATGTCCGAGCCTACGTTGCTGCCTGCTCAGTCTGCGCTCGGGGGTAAGGCCTCCCACCGTCAACCTGCTGGCCTGCTGCAACCACTCCTGGTCCCCAGTCGCCCGTGGTCCCACGTGGCATTGGACTTCGTCATGGGCCTGCCTCTGTCTGAAGGTAATGACACAATACTTACTATCGTGGATAGATTCTCTAAATCTGTTCACTATGTGGCATTACCTAAATTATCCACGGCCAGTGAAACGGCTGGCCTCTTAGTCCAACATGTATTCCGTCCCCACGGAATACCTGTGGATATTGTTTCTGATCAAGGCCCACAGATTATTTCCCGTGTGTGGAAAGAGTTCTGCTCTTCCCTAGGTGCCACCGTTAGCCTTTCCTCGGGGTTCCACCCGCAGTCCAACGGTCAGACAGAGAGGGCTAACCAGGACTTGGACGCCTCGCTTCACTGTGTGGCCGCTCAGGATCCAACCACCTGGGCATCTCACCTGCCTTGGGTGGAGTACGCCCATAATTCCCTCACTTCCTCGGCCACCGGTCTCTCCCCCTTTGAGGTGGCCCTGGGCTATCAACCGCCTTTGTTCCCTGCCCAGGAGAAGGATTTGGCGGTGCCCTCTGTGCAGGAGCACCTTCGTTGCTGCCTCCGGGTTTGGGCCGAGGCGCGGGAGACCCTTCTGCGGACTACGGAGCGGACTAAGGCTGTGGCGGACAGGCACAGGGCTCCGGCTCCCCAGTACCAACAGGCCAGGAGGTCTGGTTGTCTTCGCAGAATGTGCCCCTTTGGACTGAGTCACGGAAGCTCTCCCTTCGGTTCCTGGGGCCGTTTGTCATTGAGGCCGTCATTAGCCCCACGGCCGTGAGGTTGAAGCTGCCTGTGGCTTTGAGGATTCATCCTACATTCCATGTCTCCCAGGTGAAGCCGGTGACCCCCAGTCCCCTCTGTCCCCCTGCTGACCCTCCGCCGCCTGTCAGGTTGATTGATGACCATCCCGCGTATACTGTCAGCCGCCTGCTGGACGTCCGGCGGCGTGGGCGGGGTCTTCAATACCTGGTCGACTGGGAGGGTTATGGCCCCGAGGAGAGGTCTTGGATTCCACGTCGGTTCATTCTGGACCCTACTTTGGTGTCTGACTTTCACCGGGCCCATCCTGGGTCGCTTGGGCCGCCGGGAGGCGTCCCTTGAGGGGGGGGCTCTGTTGTGGGTCTGCTGTGTTCTATGTTGTTTTTTCCCTATTTGTCTGTCTTTGTTTTCATCGGCCGCCAGAGGGCGCTCCTACGAGGATCCACCCACATCACCTCCCGTGTCAAGATTGTTTGTTTGTTTTGTTTGTGTTAGAGATCTTGTTATGTTTGTTTAAACATAAGTTAGAAAACCTTGTTATGCTTAGAGCTACTAGTTGTGTGATGTGAGTTTATATATGGTTTGATTATGTTATCATTTGATTAATTACTTCCTGTCCTTTTATCTTAACCGTTTCCCCAATTATATGTGATTGAAACCTTCGTACCTAGCACAGGAACTCAGGCCTTAGTTTCTGTGTGTACATTTTTGTGTGTACCTTTAGTTTTTATGTGTATGTATCTCTCACATGAGCAGAAGCAGACAAGTGACCTTCGATGCATTGCACTGTTTCTGCTCAGCACAAATATCCAATCAGAAAGCACTCCCACGTCGTAAATCTGACAATGTAACCAGCTTCACTTTTTGAATAAAAAGACTGCTCTCAGGGGAAGATTTTCGAAGTTGCTCTGAAGTTGCTCTGAGGTGTCAGAGGTAACATAGAGGCTTCCCTTGCAGCAAGTACACTTGTATTTTGTCTCCTGTCTTCTGTTGAGTACTGGAAACAAAGTTTGGTTAACGAACCCAGGGTAATTATTAGAACTACCCATCAGTTTGTTTGTTATTAATACTGTTTTCCCCAGTATTAAACCTGCTCATTTTATTCACACTCCCTCTTGTGGTCGTTCTGTGTCCGGGTTCAACACAAACTCATAACATGAATGTTACTGCACAGCCTCCAACTGAGCTTGAAGACGTAGATGTGACGTGAGCAACGTGTCTGAAAGTTGTAAAGCTTCTGGTAGCTGTGCCAAGAGAATCTCAATCATTGCGAATCTTGCAGAGATGGAGAGCTTGGGTATATGTTAGGAGATAACATAGGCACAGGCTAATTACTGCTAACTAAAATACTAGTTAACATTAGTAATTAAACCTAAATAGCTAATGTAAGTCCAAACTGCCTGCAAGCTTGTCTTGTACGGTAATTCCTCTACTATGCAACAGTATGTTGCGTGGTTATGACACAATCGTTAGCCTATTTTTAAAAAAACTTCTGCTACGGAGCCAAAACGTGAGATACAAGGTAATGGAGCTTTTATACATTGTTTTGTGTCTTTAGAAATAAACAATGGACAAATAGAGTCTTTAACGCTTCAGATGGAAAGTTATTCTCAAAATGAATGGTAGTCAATGGAATGCTAACGGCAGATGAAGGGTTGTTAGCATCAAAATGGCGCCATAGGAGAAACGCGGCTTACTCTTGGTTCAATCTCAGAACGGTGCACACCGTTGTGAAATGGTGTACAACTGCTTTCAGATCATAGACTGTAATTAAGTCTATGTTGGAGATATAATAAAATAATAATAATAATAATAATTCAATTCAATTTTATTTATAGTATCAATTCATAACAAGCATTATCTCGAGACACTTTACAGATAGAGCAGGTCTAGACCACACTCCAGAATTTACAAGGACCCAACAGTTCTAGTAGTTTCCTCCAGAGCAAGCAACAGTGCGACAGTGGCGAGGAAAAACTTCCTTGTAGGCAGAAACCTTGGACAGACCCAGGCTTTTGGTAGGCGGTGTCTGACGACCGGTTGGGGTTAGAATGAAGAGTGGCAACAGTCACAAAAAATAGTAGTTTGTAGTAGTTCTTTGTAGTAGTTAATGGCATAGCAGGGCACTGTGCGGCGTTACAAGGCACAGCAGGACGTAGCAGGGCACAGCAGAGCGTAGCAGGATGTAACATGACATTGCAGGAAATGTAGCGGGATCATGGCGACAGCTGCTACCATGATTTTGGAGCCTCCCTGATCCAAGGAAACATGCTGGGTGAAAAAGAACATAAGGACTCTGGGGAATGACTCCCCAGAGCTAGGTTAGTAACAAGCATTTCCGGGACATGGATGCACACAAATGGAAAGATAGAAAGATAGAGGAGAGAGGAACTCTGTGTGTCAAAGGAAGTCCCCCAGCTGTCTAAAACTATTACAGCTTAAATAGGAGAGACAGGGTAAAGAGAGGAGCCTGGTCAGGCTAGAACTCTCCCCAACCGGATCCCATCCCTCTGTCTAGAGGAGATGGGAAGAGAGAGAGAGAGAGAGAGATCCATCCCTCTGTCTAGAGGAGATGGGAAGAGAGAGAGAGGGAGAGAGAGAGAGAGATCCATCCCTCTGTCTAGAGGAGGTGGACGAGAGAGAGAGAGAGAGAGAGAGAGAGAGAGCAAGATCCATCCCTCTGTCTAAAGGAGGTGGACGAGAGAGAGAGAGAGAGAGAGAGAGAGATCCAACCCTCTGTCTAGAGGAGGTGGACGAGAGAGAGAGAGAGAGAGAGAGAGAGAGAGAGAGAGATCCATCCCTCTGTCTAGAGGAGGTGGGTGAGAGAGAGATAGATAGAGAGAGAGAGATCCATCCCTCTGTCTAGAGGAGGTGGACGAGAGAGAGAGAGAGAGAGAGAGAGAGAGAGCGAGAGAGACAGTTATCTCTTTGCCTATAGCGGCGTAACTAATGGATGGTTCAGGACTCCAGCCAGCCCTAACTATAAGCTTTATCAAAGAGGAAAGTCTTAAGCCTACTCTTAAATGTGGGGACGGTGTCTGCCTCCCAAACCCAAACTGGAACCTGGTTCCACAGGAGAGGAGCCTGATAGCTGAACGCTCTGGCTCCCATTCTACTTTTAGAGACTCTAGAAACCACAAGTAACCCTGCATTCTGGGAGCGTAGTGCTCTTGTAGGGTTGTAAGGTACTATGAGCTCTTTAAGATAAGATGGTGCCTGACCATGAAGAGCTTTGTAGTTGAGAAGAAGGATTTTAAATTCTATTCTGGATTTTACAGGAAGCCAATGCAGATAAGCTAAAACAGGAGAGATGTGATCTCTTTTCATGGTTCCTGTCAGAACACGTGCTGCAGCATTCTGGACCAGCTGAAGTGTCTTTATGGACTTTTTCAAGCAGCCTGATAATAAAGAATTGCAGTAATTCAGCCTAGAAGTAACAAATGCATGGACTAGTTTTTCTGCATCATTTTTAGACAGGATATTCCTGATTTTTGCAATATTACGTAGGTGAAAAAAGGCAATCCTTGAAATTTGCTTTATGTGGGAATTAAAGGACATGTCCTGATCAAAGATAACTCCAAGATTCCTCACAGTGGTGCTGGAGGCCAGGGTGATGCCATCCAGAGTAACTGGATAATGCGTCACGGAGGTGATTCGGCCCCAGAACAATAACATCAGTTTTATCTGAGTTTAACATTAGAAAATTACATCTCATCCAGGTTTTAATATCTTGAAGGCACATTTGAAGTTTAGCTAACTGATTAGTTTCATCCGGGTTGATCAATAGATATAATTGAGTATCATCTGCATAACAATGAAAGTTTATGGAGTGTCTCCTAATAATATTGCCTAAAGGAAGCATATATAAAGTAAACAGGATTGGACCGAGCACAGATCCTTGTGGGACTTCATGACTAACTTTGGCATGCACGGAGGATTTATTGTTAACGTGAACAAACTGAGATCGATCTGATAAATACGACTTAAACCAGCTTAGAGCAGTCCCTTTAATGGCAATTAAATGTTCCAATCTCTGTAATAAGATATGATGGTCAATGGTATCAAATGCAGCACCAAGATCTAATAACACCAGTACAGAGATAAATCCTTTGTCTGATGCAATTAGGAGGTCATTAGTAATTTTCACAAGTGCTGTCTCTGTGCTATGATGTGCTATGCTCCCACAGCTGTTTGGCGACTGCTTTCTCAATAATCTTAGAGAGAAATGGAAGGTTGGATATAGGTCTATAGTTGGCTAAAACATCTGGATCAAGGTTGGATATAGGTCTATAGTTGGCTAAAACATCTGGATCAAGGTTGGGCTTTTTCAGAAGAGGTTTAATTACAGCTACTTTAAAGTCCTGTGGTACATAGCCTGTTAATAAAGACAGATTGGTTATATCAAGTAGAGAAGTGTTGACTAAAGGTAGAACTTCTTTAAGTAACCTAGTCGGGATGGGGTCTAAGAGGCAGGTTGATGGTTTAGATCATATGTGTCAAACTCAACGCGTGATCATTTTATATATCTGTTTTTAATGGCCCTGTGACATGACGCCCCAATAACACACACACTACAAATCCCATGATGTAGTGCATCTGCCGCCAACGGCAAGCCGCGGTTCAAGTTCGCGGTCTGTTGATGTAGCCTATAGCCTACAACGCTAATATCAAATCAAAGCTAGACCCCAACAATGGCCAAGAGAAAAATTTATTCTGAAAACCGAAGCTTTCAAAGCCGGTGGGAGAATGAGTATATGTTTACTGAAATTGCAGGTAAATCAGTGTGTCTCCTTTGCGGGAGTAACGTCGCTGTAATGAAGTAGTATAACCTAAGTCGGCACTACGAGACAAAACATGAGGACAAGTTCAAAAACCTGAGCGCAGGACAGAAGCTACAAAAGGTAGAGGAGTTGAAGAAAAATTTGACATCCCAGCAGACGTTTTTCACCAAAGCAAAATCACAAAGTGAAGCTGCTGTGAAAGCAAGTTTCATTGTGGCCGAAGAGATCGCCAAATCAGGATGGCCGTTCACCGAGGGGGAATTCGTGAAGAATTGTATGATGAAAGTGTGCGACGTCGTTTGTCCAGATAAAACGCGAGCGTTTGCAAATGTAAGCCTCAGCAGAAACACTGTTGCTAATCGGGTTTGTGAGATGGCGACTGATTTGAAAACACAGTTGATTGAAAGAGCAAAAGATTTTGTTGCATACTCCCTTGCCGTGGATGAAACTACTGACGCGACTGACACTGCACAGCTGGCGATATTCATCCGTGGAGTGGATTCCAATTTGTGCGTAACAGAGGAAATACTGGACATTAAATCGATGCACGGGACAACGAAAGGAGAAGACATTTTTGGAAATGTAGTTCAAAGTGTAACCGACATGAGACTGCCATGGGAAAAACTGGTTGGACTTACAACAGATGGCACACCTGCGATGTGTGGTGAAAAAAATGGACTGGTGGATGCGCTCAAAGATTCGGGAGGAGAACTGTGCCGGTGAGTTGACAGCATATCACTGCATCGTACACCAGGAATCGCTGAGTGCTAAAGTCCTAAAAATGGATCATGTGATGAACACTTTAACACAAACTGTCAACTTTATCAGAGCCCATGGTTTAAATCACCGCCAATTCCAGTCTTTTCTGCGGGAAATAGATTGCGAGTTTGGCGATATGCCATATCATACGGAGGTCCGGTGGCTAAGTCTGGGAAAAGTTCTCAAAAGACACTTTGAGCTGCAAGGGGAAATCTGCCAGTTCATGGACAGTAAGGGGAAAGACTGCACAGTTCTGCGGGATGAAAAGTGGAAATGTGAGTTGGCGTTCCTGGCTGACATAATGTCGCATCTTAGCGCTTTAAACCTTCAACTCCAGGGACGGGAGCACATAATAACTGATATGCATGATGCAGTGAAGGCATTTCAAGTGAAGCTGCGCTTATGGGAGACACAAATGCACCAATGCAACTTGTCTCACTTTCCCTGTTGCCAAGTAATACTGAACCAAGAAAGTGCCACAGTTTTCCCATATGCCACCTTTGCTGCGCACTGAGTTCGCCCGGCGCTTCAGTGACTTTGAGGCACAGAAAAGTAATTTTGAGCTGCTTCGCAACCCATTTGCAGTCAACGTGGAAACCGCACCAGTAGAAATGCAGATGGAGCTGATAGAACTGCAGTGTAACGGGACACTGAAGGCAAAGTACGACACTGCAGGGCCAGCACAGTTCACTCGCTTCCTTCCTGAAGCGATGCCGCAGCTCCGCCAACATGCGGCTCGAATCCTGTCCATGTTTGGCAGCACATATCTGTGCGAGCAGCTGTTCTCTGTGATGAAAATTAACAAAACGTCACACAGGAGCCGCCTCACTGATGAACACCTACAATCCATCCTGAGAAACACAGAAGCTAACCCCAAACGAACTTGTTGCAAAGAAAAGACTCCAAGTATCAGGCTCTGACTAAATAGGACAAGAAAATGGAATCTTATGTTTTGTTATGATTTAACTTTAAATTAAATTTTTTTATTTATATTTTCAGATTTGTTATATTCCAGCATGTACAGATTTTGAATATATTGCATTGACAGAATATTTTTTATGAAGAGCAAAATATTTTAAGTTGAAATGTATTTATTTTGGAATGATATCCTGTATTTTGATTCATATTAAAAAGTTAAAAAACATAAATATTTAGTCTGTTAAATAAATGTTTATACTGTTCGGCCCGTGACATTAAGTGTGTTTTGAGTTTTGGCCCCCTGTGCAATTGAGTTTGACACCCCTGGTTTAGATGAAGACATAATTGAATTAAATTGATAAAGATCAAGTGAAGCAAAGCATATATATCATATATCTTGTTTTACAGCTGTTTCTAATGTTCCTGAGTTTAGAGATTAGTCAGTGCCAGTTAAAGGCAGGTCTTGGTGAATTTTGCTTCTAATAGTTATAATTTTATCATTGAAGAACCTCATAAAGTCGTTACTACTAAGAGCTATGGGAATACTTGGCTCAGTAGAGCTGTGGCCTTCTGTCAGCCTGGCTACAGTGCTGAAAAGAAACCTGGGGTTGTTCCTATTTTCCTCTATTAATGACGAGTAGTACGCTGCTCTGGCATTACGGAGGGCCTTCCTATAAGTTTTAAGACTATCTTGCCAGATGAAATGAGAATTTTCCAGTTTGGTGGAACGCCAGATCTTCTCAAGTTTCCGTGATATTTGCTTTAATTTGCGAGTTTCAGTTACCATGGAGCTAACCGTCTTGGTTTTATTATCTTCTTTTTTAGAGGGGCAACAGAGTTGAGTGTCATTCGCAGCGAGCCTGCTGCACTATCAACAAAATGATCAATCTTGTATAGAAATGTTTGCCTAATGGCGTGTAGTTCAGCAGTATAAACTCAAAAGTAATCAAACAGTGGTCAGATAGAAAGGGATTCTGTGGGAACACTATCAAATGTTTAATTTCAACACCATATACCAGAACAAGATCGAGGGTGTGGTTAAAACGGTGAGTCGGTTTATGAACACTTTCAGAGAAGCCAATAGAATCTAATAGAGAGATAAACGCAGTACTAAGGCTATCATTCTCATCGTCCACATGAATATTAAAATCCCCTACAATAAGAACTTTGTCCGTTTTTAGCACTAAATTTGACAAAAACTCTGCAAATTCAGATAAGAATTCAGAGTATGGACCATGTGCTTGGTACACTATAACAAATAGAACTGGCTGCAGTGATTTCCAACTTGGGTGTGAAAGACTAAGAACAAGACATTCAAATGAGTTATAATTTATAATTATTATTATAATTTAATAATAATAATAATGTACACTTTATTAATCCCACAAGGGGAAATTACAATTTACACACAGGCCTGAATTACACACATGCTCAGTGCCTACATACACTAATGGAGAGATGTCAGAGTGAGGGGGCTGCCCATGGAAAGGTGCCCTGAGCAGTTACGGGTTTCGGTGCATTGCTCAAGAGCACCTTGGCAGTGCCCAGGATGTAAACTGGCACCTCTCCACCTCTCCAATCCACCACCATACTTTGGTCCTTACGGGGACTTGAACCAGCGACTTGAACCATGACCCAACCCAACTTGAACCAGCAACCCAATGTTCCCAACCCAACTCCTTACGGATTGGATTGAGCTACAACCACCCCATATATGTTTTTTCTTGTTTGGTGGGTGTGTCTCTTGTTTATTGGCTCAGGTCCCAGGTGATACTCAATCAGCAGATATGTGTCTGTAAATTCGTGTTTATAAAACGGCAGACACTTCGACATGGGACTGCAGGGATTGAACCACCAACCTTCCAATTGGCAGGCAACTACCACTGAGCCACAGCTGCCCCATATTTGGTTGTGTTGTGTGTATTTGCAGCGCATTTATTCACTTTTACATCAAAATGTAGGGAATGTTGTGTCCTAACAATGTGGTTATGGAGGCAAACAGACTTCACATGAGGCACAGTAAGCTTCCAATTGAAGCAGCCAACTGCATTACTGCCTTCTGTATTAAATCATACAAGAAATACCCGTAGGAGAGGAGAAACAGGCCCTTTTTGGACAGCTATTGTCCTCACATTTCTTACACAACACACACCATAGATGCACAGGATGATCAGCGGGGTGTCATATTTGTCACAGTATTAAAGATTAAGCAAAAAACGTTTTTGGTGTTGAAGCCTGAAGTCAGTTAGGAGTCAGTCAGTTGGTCAGTTAGTCCATCATGACATCATGTTAGCTGACAAATAACACCTCTTCTCCTTTCTTCATCTCCTCTCCTTTCTTTCTATTCTCTTCTTATCCTCTGCTTTTCTTCTCCTCCTCCTGTGACAGTACGTGTTGTTAAATTGATTTTCACACAGGAGTGGAGGAGGGAGGAGACTGTATGTTTGACAGGTCAAAGATGTCCATTTAATGATGATTATACCTCTGAAGTTCCTTCTTTGACAAATAAAAGTCTCCTCTATGAACATATATTTGCAAAATTAACCATGCACGTTCAGAAAACTTGTAATACAAGAGATTAATGTCTAAATGTAAATAATCACTAGGAAGTTCTTTTTCCTTTATTTAATTGTGACAGTGGGTAGAAAGGAAAGGTGGAAGAGAGATGGGGATGACACACAGCAAAGGGCCGCAGGTCGGATTCAAACCCCAGCAACTGCAAACAGTCTACATGGGGTGCACACTCTTACTGGGCAAGCTAGAGGTCGCCCCCAATTGGGGAAGTTTAATGGTGATATCTAGTTAAAATATTTTCCCTATTCACATGTAGTGTCTCTTTACATAGCTGAAAGGGGAAACTGGCATCTGCAATTTCAGTATTTTTCAATACTTTCCACCACTTAGATTTCTTGAGACTTTTAATATGTTATAGAGGACACTATTATGACACTAGATCAGTTGAAAGAGTTTCTGTTGCATAATGCCGGTACTAGAGACGAAGAGTCGGAGGGAGACAGGGAGAGGGAAATAAATAAATGACATTTTGAAATAAAAGTAGGGTTCCAAAGCATAGAATGTAAATAATAATATTAACAGTTGTTATATAAAATAGAAAATGAATATCAGTGCATATTTTAAATATCTCTCTTCCCCTTTGGACCATGAAAAGGAAAAACCACCTTATATTTCAGTTTCAAATTTTGTATTTTGAAAAGCTGTTGATATAAGCTGTAGGCTATATTTATGTGCACACTGTTCAAATACTGCCTACTGTTATGTTTCTGTATTGTAATAATACTGTGTTACAAAATCTGTTAAAAAAAGTCTCCCCCCCTCCCCTTCCTTCTGAGAATGGCAATACCTCCGGATCGAATGATACCGAGACTGACCTGTGGGAGGCAGCAATGTGCTGCAAGGCAAGTAGTCTGCCAGAAAGCTAGAAGAAGGAAAAAAGAAGAAGAAAGATATGAGAAGATGGCGGAATGTGAAAACACCAACGATGTTTCAGGTGTAGAGCCTTCTAAATTATGTGACTTGCTAGATCGTGGGTGGAAGATATTTGAGGAGGTAGACATAGCAAACGAACCACTTGGCTCTAACAGTATCCAGGTCAAAGTTAAACGTGGTATCAGTATGTTGGAAGAAGCGTCTAGAATGGTGGCCCAACTCGACCTGTTCAGCCGCAATGAAGAGCTTGATGAGATAGCCACGGCAGACCTGAAATACCTGCTGCTGCCTGCTCTGGTAGGAGCTCTGACCATGAAGCAGACCAGCCGAGACAAACGACTAGAGATAGTCCAAACAGCCAGGGCTTACTTTATGGATTTTTTGAAGAGGTGTAAAGAGTATAACACATCACAGTTTGAACTGCCAAACAATGAAAGCACAAGTCCTGACGAAGAATCAGAAAATGGAAACTCAACAGCCATGGTAAGTGGCCTAGCAAAACAATAGCACTAACGTTACCATAAGTTACAACAAAATTGCTTCATAAGAGACGTGTGTTCAAAGGTCAGGGTACTGACGTATAATCCGTTTTTGGTTTAAACCAAACTATTATGAGCTTCGTTATCACATTTTTTATCTTTTTTTTTTTTTGTTCATGTTTCCGTTTTAACCCACCAGCGAGTATACGGGCGCATTTTTATAATGTGCATAATCATTGAAAATCCGATGGAACAAAGGTCCCGTTTTTGTTTTGTGTAATGGGCTTACGTGTTGAAGATCAAACGTGGCTCATATCAATGCGGCGCTGGGCCGGTGTTACGGTTTAACTGTTTTTTGAGTTAACTGGAGATAGAGGCAGATGTGGTGTGGGCGTGGCCTTTTAGGACCTACTCCCTACTAACCAGGAAATAAACATTTTTATTGCTTTGCTTCTATTTCACATT
>JABXJD010000946.1:0-7500 GCA_013375575.1 Percina caprodes | reverse complement strand
GTGAGCGTCAATTTTTGTGAGTTTTTGTATATAGTAAGGCCGTCAAAAATGCCATGTTACTTCACGTTTTGTGCCACTTTTTACTAGGGTTGGGTACCGAACAAATAACGTCTGTACGCATTCACTTTAAATGAAATGGTGCCAAATTTCAGCGGGATCATATCTGACGTCTGCGTTTTAACAGAGCGTAGCTCCGACCCTAAACGCAGAACTGCAAAACAACGTAGACTTTTTTAAAGTCACAGCAAGGCCGGTAAAGCGGTTGCAAGTGCGTTTACACGTTACAAAACTACACGCAGTGTATAAACGGCAAGGGGAAAGCTATCACAGTATGGGTTAATGTTAGACTCCATCTGTCACAGGCAGGCAGCACTAGCTTTTCACTATGCCCTATTGCCTGTCTGACAAGTTGAGGTTGTCCCTCACTCTAAATAATGTGTGCTTCTTATTCCAGTCGGCCCCCTGTCCGTCAGACTTGGTTTCCATGGCAGCACAGAGACAAGCTAAGGTCGAGCGATACCGTCACAAGAAGGAGCTGGAAGCCAGACTGGCAGACGTACGGAGAGCTGTGGACAGTGGACAGGCCGACGATGAAGTCAGCAGAGATTTTTACCTTCTGAATGTTCGGAGATGGGTCACTGTGTGTCTGGATGAAATAGAAAGCATTGACCAGGAGGTGGAGATACTCAAGAAGATGGACGGTTTAAAGCATGGTGCTGCCAAGCAGCCGCCTCAGCCATTCAGGCCTCCCATGAAACCCTTTATTCTCACCAAGGACGCTGTACAGGTGAGACTGTGGGCCAGCTCGTTCTGAGCCAGACGCATGATTCATGATTCATTCATTGACAAAACTAGCAAAAAGAGCTGCTGGGAATGTCACTGTCAAAAAGAACTGATAAACGTAATTTATATTAATCTAGCCAACAACACAGGCTGACTAGAATCAGAATCTAGAATCTGACATGCTTTTTTAGAAAGCTTGAAATCTCTGCGGCCATTGATGTAAAAGAAGAGTTGCTGACAATCATTAATGGTAACATAGTACTCAATGGATCTAACTATAAATTGAGGAACCTCCTGTGTAGATATGTTTGTTATTCAAAAGACTTGCATCACACGCAGCACGTCGTAAAGTTGACAAATACTGAGACCTGTGTGCAGCTTTAGAGGCGGGGCTTCATGGCTCTTAGTCAAGGATGTCTTTGCAGTGGGCTACCGGTATCATGCCAAAAAGTCATCATCTGCCAAAAACTGATTGCTGTCTACCCTATTCAAATCTATAACCTATCTTCCTTGGTTAATAAAGAGAAGTCTAAGTCTATCACCTGGCCAGCCACCATTTTTTACAGATTGCTATTTGCTGATTTTTGCCACTTTTTTGTGACATTCAAGCAGAGTGACCAACCACTTACACGCACGCACACTAATTCAGGGATGTGAATCTGAAATTGTATTTTGAAAAACCGCTTACACTCAAAACGACGAGTGCCACAGACTGCCTGCCAGAGTTTGGCTCCTGCCACAGATTCGTTGATGCGCTGACTACTGAGCGATGCCTCTCTGACAATCGTCAGGCAGTTGCCAGTGAGCTGTCAGAGGATCTCGAGAGTAAAAAAAAAAAAATTCAGAATTGAACCCTGCTTCACAGCATGTGAGCCCAGAGTCTGACCCAGTCATCCACTAAACTGATATGTTACAGGAGAGAATGGACACATTTATTGTGTGTGACTAAAGTAGGCTAAATAAGTGTTCTGACCAAGAAAAGCTAAAATGATGGGGACATAGACAGAAAACGCCATATCAGTGTAAAAATAATTCCGCACATTTTATGTAGGCTTTCATTTAATTATAATGCTTTTACAAGTACTAAAAAATAAATCTAAACGAAATCCATGTTAACGTTACTGCTTTTTTATCAAAAACTGCAGGTTTCCTGTTAGTTTGACATACTCCCGTAGGATCTTGCTGTCTCGCCAATACACCTCTGTGAATAGGGGTTCATTAAAACAGTAGATTTCTATTAAATGTGGCAGGTACCAATCAGGGTACAGAGCAGTAGTACTGGTTGTATTATCTTTAACATACTGTGCAACAGTGTGTGATAAAATGTTTTTCATTCACAGGCTCAAGTGTTCGGGGCTGGTTACCCCAGCCTCCCCACCATGACAGTAGATGACTGGTATGAACAGCACAGAAATCGAGTGCTGCCTGACCAGGGGGTACCCAGAAAAGTCACTGTGGAAGACACTGATGCAAAGGAGAGGGAAGAAGAAGATAAAGAGAGAGAGGCTGAAAATGATGATGAGGAGTCTCTGCTTAAAGCCAGAAACTGGGATGACTGGAAAGACACTAATCGTAGAGGTTATGGAAACCGCCATAACATGGGCTAACTAATCCCAACACAGTGTGTGTCCAAATAGACCTGGCTCTGTCTAATCCTTAAGACTGTTTGTATGAGAAGGTCACCAAACCAAGATACACCACAGTATGCCAAACAAACATCTGGAATTCATTGACACTACAGCTGATTGATGGTTATTTACAAGGCTATATTTAACAATCCTCTGTGATGTAACGTTTTTCAGTGAGTCTTAATAAAAATCTACAATTTGACCATGATGCCAATGTTTATGCTTTATAGTGTATATTGCCCAAACGCTATCATTGGAAAATAAAGAGACTAAACTAACCATGTAACAAGAAAATCTGTGTACAGAATGCGGTAACATTTATTTTTGAAAAGTATAGAGTGTTCTCATCAGGTTTAAAATTAAATACAAATATCAATGACCTGGGGCTGGTATTTCAAAAAGGTTTCACATATAAGAATATTTAGTCTGACATTGTTTTAGGATACCAAGGCACATTCCTTGCTCTTACTTAATTGGCAATAAATCCTTTTCTGGTTCGGATTATAAACTCAATGGTTTGTCTGTTAGGACAGATGAGCAAAGGCAGGAGTTCCAGTCAAAACTTGTATTAGTTAACTTATTTGTCCGACAGCAAACAAATTTATAACAAAGGACATTAGTCTAAACATAATTCTTAATTTTACTAATCAATAAATGTAAACCTAGGCATGACGCAATAACTTTCTTCTGTTGAAATTTAATCAGTACAACAAATTATAAAATATTAAAATGGCTATGAATGCATGTAAACCACAGAAAAGTACAAATCATACACACATCTTAATCTATTAAAGGGATGAGGCATCCAAAAAAAGGCCGGCCAGCGTCTTTGTTCCCAAAAGCACTTGCCTATGCTTCCTTGATGGGCAGAGCCACAAAGCAAATAGAGACAGCCAGCTCATCTGAGAAGCAGTTCTAGAAAGGTTTGAGTGGGAGGCATGGATGTAAAATAAGACCTGCCTACAGCGTTTGAGAGCCTGGTCATTACTATGGCTGGATCTCACTTGCCTTATTTGATAGCTGGCATTGAGGAGGGATCACCGAGGATCTATAAGTGCACGTGAGGGTTCGATATGTGGTGGTGGATCACTCTTTATGGGAGTAAACAAAAGCGAAATTGTGATCGATGACTTTCTCAATAACGTACTTTTACTGAACACCTATAACAACACTTCCTTGTTCCCCATCTTCCATGTGACTGAACTAACCAATCAGAAGCAGGAACCTAAACCGAGGTAAACGTGAGGGAATCAGATTCAATGGAATATTCTGACCCAGTTAAATATATAAAATGTAAATATGTAACAAATTGTGTAGCAAATATGTAACTGTAAATACATTTCTAGTAAATAAACTCAAATATAAATTACAATAAATTCTGAGCCTTACAACTTTCAAATATAAACTTCTAAACCTTACATTTCCTCCCTCTCCCACAAAAGAAACCTCCCCATTTCCCATCAAATACATAGGCAAACAAGGAACTGTAAACAATAACAATAAAGCGACTGTGTCACTTCAGAACATAGTCCTCAAGGAATCTGGGAGGTCTAACTGGATGTTCCCAGAGCGTAGCGAAGAACCAGCAATTTGAGAGGGGACAGTGTCAGACTGGCGTACAGGACCAGAGGGGAGGCGGGGCAGACCAAGACTGAGACGGGAGAGGGATTGGGGCTGTGTTGGGGGTTATGACTGGCCAGTAGGAAGGGCTAATGAGGGAATACTGTAGTGGCCAGATAAATTGCACCTCCCCATGGCTCCCAACTTTGAAGGCTTAAAGGGCAAAGCACCTGACAGCATTGTCAGGTCAGGTTGCAAAGAGTCACATGCAGGTGTCTCATGTCCATGATCTGACACAGGAGCATGAGACGACTGTAGTGGACAATCTGGGACTTATCAGACTGATCCAGGAGGTAGTGAATCCCATATGTCATTCCAGGAGAATTCACATCAGATCCAAGGCACTCCAATATTTTAAATGGGCCATTCCAGTGAGGAATGAGTTTCTGACTGTCTCCAGGAGCAGGGAGTATCATAAAGAACTTATTTTAATTGGTGGAGATTTAAATTTGACACCTGATGAATGGTTAGGATAGATATCCTTCTAAATACAATACAAACCACTGGAATACTATTCTATGTGATTTCCTAAATTCAAACAGCTTAATAGACATTTGGAGGGATAGGAACCCAGAGGTCATTCAATTCTCATGGGTGAAACCCAATGGTAGTAGTAATCCAGAATAGATTTATGGTTAGCAACCCCTGGAATTTCTAGCAATGTCTCAAATGTGTTGATTAGTAGTGCACCTTTAACTGATCACTGTGTGATGAATCTTGAATTAAGGCTGAATGTCATTTCTCTATCTTACCCCTTCCCCTCGTTTTTGCGCGTTCACGCGGGACCTAGTGGTGTCCCAATCCTTTTTGTGACCGAGGGCTAGGGGAAAGATCAAGGGGTGTATACCCCTTGAAAGCAAGTGACAACGTGACCTGACTTGTAAACACAGAAGCAACAATGGCTGCTGCATCGACCAGAGAGACACATAAATGTAAATATTTTCGGCTTAAATAATTGATTTAAAAGTTACGACAGTCTTGTTTTGTGGTCTAAACAGTCCTGTAGATATGTACTTGCAACAACGTTCTTAATTGAATCTTTTAAAATATCGCTAGCTTGCGCTAACGCTAATCGCTAATCGCTAACGTTGATTTGAATAACAGTCCCGCATTTCTCTGCGTTGAATGGACTGTATACATCGCATAGACTGTATATATTAATATTAACAGTCTATGATACATCGCTACGTGCTTTACATATACCGCCCTGTATCACACAGGGACACCGGAGGACCCAGCAGCTGGTCCACTTTATACTATATATACTGTCCTGTATCAGACAGGGACCAGGAGGAAACCCCGCAGCTGGTCCACTTTGGGGCTGAAAACGAGCAGAAGTTTCTTAAATCATGTGTTCATGTTGTACCCATTCATTATTGCATTGGTACTGTATTGTAATCATTGTTGGTTATGATAGGGACACTGATGATTTGTGGGGGGTTACTGGCCAACAGGCTTCAAACTAGTCTGGAATATCAGAACAGCTGTAGTTAATTTGTTTTTTTTGTGGTCTTGTGTCTTTTTTTTTGTTTTACACATTTGAATGCCTTTTTATGTGTGTGACATGTAAGGTATGGTTCTAATAGTTGATAATGGTTCTGTAATATAATATATTTAATGTAATGTTTTTGCCTGTTATGTTTAATTTATCAGGCAATAAAGACAGAATTTTGTTAAAAGGTAGGGGTAAGATAAACAAATGGGATTCAGCCTAAATCCAGATAGTAGGCGGGTCATTCTATGAAAATGGTGGCTTTTGGAACAGACAACTTTTAAAAAATGTAATTCTTTTTTTTATAACAAAATTTAAAGTCAGATAATAGTTAACCTCTTAACTTTATCAATCAACTTAAATGACAGCTTAATGTATTTTGATTTTTTTACTTCATTACATTAAAAAATGCTTGTGCTGCCTTTTTGTCACTGGTGTTACCTATATTTTAGATGACAAACCAGGCTTTCCAAAATGTAATTTGACTATTTAATTTGCATACATGATCAAAAATAGAAAAAGTTAGTGTTATATTAAGAAATTGTCTTGATTAGTAATAATGTACTTTAAACAGGTATGTTTAAAGTTCTATTGTGTGACATTTTTCTATTTTCACCATTGTGTTTTTTGTTGTAATATCAGAAATAATTGAGGTTGAGTGATCAAAATTAAATGATCACATCCTTAAAATGCCTACTAATGAATGCAGCAACATTTAGGTAGATACAAAAAACATATTCTATGAAACTGGGCAACTCTGATGCCAGAACACCAATTTGCCATGCAGTAACACCAGTGACACAATGTTACACCAGTGACGCAATGTGAAACCAGTGACATAACAAAAGATTATTTAAAATAAATTTTTATCAATTTATTAGTAATATTTAACATTACAAATAATTTCAGATTTCATCAAATGTGTTAATTTAATATGAACAATAAAATGAAGGTTATTGGTCAGATTAAGACCAAAAGATGAAGCCTATGACTTTCAAAACACAATGTCCACTAGAACATTAGAAACACTAACATTGAACCAAACTAAAACTGTTTTCCCAACAGCACTGATGCGAATATTTTGTATGCAGTAAAACATATGTTCATGGAACATTTCCTGTACTAACTGTTCTTCTCTACTCTCCGCCCTTGGATTTGTTGTCTGTAAAGCAGAAAAGATGTAATATATAATTGTATTAGATTTCCAATGTGAGATGCATGCAACATAATACAACCATGAAATCTTATTTCTGTCCTGCCTATACACAAAACAGCTTGTTAAAACAGTGTATATCAATTCTCGTGCCATGTGACAAATATTGTGTAGGCGTACTTAAAGGGATAGTTCACCCAAATTACATATTGGTTTCCTTACTGTGTGAGCAGTCCATGGAGAAGGTATGTCTCATGCATATGTTTTGTGCCACAAATGGTAAAAACTTTGCATTTGAAACAGTGGCCAGATAAACAAAAGCATGGCTTGCTGTCATACCTTGTCCATAGACTGCATACACGATAAGGAAGCAAATATGTCATTTTGTAACTTGGGCAAACCATCCCTTTAAGTAACTCTGCAGATAAGTACTTTTGTCAAATTCTAACCTTGAAGTACTAGGTTGACTGTCTGGAGTGGATGGGGGGGTCAACGCTGTCTTTCCTGCTCTCAATCTCTCTCTGTGTTTTGCCTGTTTGACCCGCCATTTCTTTCGCTCCTGTCTTTTTTCCCTTTCTGTGAGATCATTCACTCGCTTTCTTTTTTGACTCTCTATATCCTTTAAGTAAGTCTGGTGTTTCTGTTTAAGGTAGGCTGCCCTGCAGTCTGGGTCAGCATCCCTGCGCTGTCTGTAGAGTCTTTGCTTTTCAGCAGCACTTAATTTCGCCATATCCGCCACAAGGAAAGCCATATTATGTTTACAATGTTGAAACAGTAATAAAATGCTAATAAATGCCTTTATTAATATTATTGTTGAGGCTTTT
>JABXJD010000776.1:92500-166961 GCA_013375575.1 Percina caprodes | reverse complement strand
CTCATCCCCCATGTGTGGCTGATAGTCAAAACGTGATGGAGGACAAAAGATCAGGCTGTGTGTGTCCATAAACTTCAGCTTGTCTCCTCTGATGTCCATGGCATCTACTGCTCCTCCAGCAAATCCAGACCCTCGTGGCGAGAAGTCTCCAGACTATACTCTGCAGACAGGTAGGTTCTCAAGGTGCGTGCCAGGCTTGCATGGAAACCTAAGTCGCAACACTGAGGACAAGAAGTAAAACATACATATAGTAATTATAAACCAATACAAGGCCTAGAGCTTGAAAAAAAACTTAATAAGGTAGTTATTTCAACATTTGCACTTTTGGCTCAAATAGTAATTACTTACATCTATCATGTCTGAGACATCATGGATGTAGTATTTGGCCACCAGGGCATTGGTAGCTGCCAGATTGAGAAGATAGTCGTTCCGGGCCTTTGTGCATTTCAGCTTGTTTTCAGAGTACTTGGCTTGTCTCTAGTAGAGAGAGGAAGAGGAAGTCCCATCAATGTCAGGATGTAAGATTCCTAATGTACTCAAAGAATGCATTACTATATCAATCTGATTTCATCTAATATACTCTGTCTTTATACTCTGTCTTTTCCATTGCCATGTACAAACAGCAACTGATGACATCAAAGACGTTCATTACAAATGCATTGCACTTGAGTATGGATATAATGCCTGTAATGTACATATTTATAAATGATACAATATCATTTATAAACCAGTCAACCAAAACAGACCTTCTCCTTCATTTTCTCCATCTTCTTGACAGAGCTCCGTCGCTGTGGACGTTCATCATGACCATACCGCAGCAGGCTGGACCCAATGTCATTGGCCTTACCAATGTGTTTCTCCTCCTGTTTCTCTGCTTCCTTCAGCTTGCTCTCAGCACTGAGACTCTCAGTGTGGTACATGTGGTACGTCTTCATCACCTGTAACAACATACATGTCCTGTCAAACTCTACTAAGGACCAAGGACATCATAGTCAAACAAAGACTTATTGAAATGGGGAGGAATAGAAGATGTATGTAGAACCACATGCTAAAATGTTATATTGTTATTTGTCACATATAACTACTGGTAATGCAGCAGATTTCTAAGTGAATATTACCTAAAATCTGCATAATTTTGAAATTGTCCTGTTCAATATAAAGCACTTTATTTGTCCCTCACTGGTCAATTCTAGGCAAGGTGGTTATCAAAAACAAGACAATTAATTCACATGCATTAAACAATCAAAAAATACTAAATATGATACTTTACATATTAAAAGTAAAAAGACAAAGGGGTCAGTGGCATTTATAACATTGTGTCAAAAGTGCAAAAAGCCAAGTGTATTCATCACTTGTATACACAAAGTAAATGGAACATCTCTTTTACTGCAGTCATGGCTACTGGAAAAAACAAAACTACTTCTTGACAAGGGGTGTGAAACAAAAACATATGTGAAAAGGTTTCAATAAAAGTGTTCAAAATACAATCTTCATTTCCACTGTTCACATTGCTTTAGACAAATTTGTCATTAAGTGTGATAAACAGATTCAAGTTTTGTGGTGTTATTTAAGAGACCATATGTAAATGTTTAACTAGCAACCCTGCATCAGCAGTACAATCAGACAACATCTGCTCCTTCATCACTGACTCAATTTTGGTTTCCTAGCAACCCTGACTGAAGCAGACGTGCAAAGGATAGCGAGATCGATCAGCAGGGGAGGAAGGAGGTTACAAAGTCACAGTGAGCAACCTTCCCTGCAACCCGAAACAAGAAACTACTTGATTTCCACAAACATCCAGCAGCAGATCAATAGCAGAGACCAGCAGGCTGAAAAAAATGAAAATACCTAATACCTAATTTTACATTTAACTCATAACTGCTAATACCAATAAATTATACAAGTTCATTTAAACTATATAACTTCATGTAGCCCAAATCTTAACATACTACTGTAATACCTTATGCTGTGTTCAGGAGCTGCAGACGGGCATTTAATAATGCATGAATCAGAAAGAGGAAAAAAAAAATCAATATCAGTAAAGAAGTAAAGTGCTGTATAGTGTTACATGTGCGAATATTTCTAGTGTTTTTTTTTTGCATGCAACTATTAGCGTTTTGCTGCACTTTGACCTGTACCAAACATCCTTTTAAAATGAGTGACTAGTCTTCAATAATCACTGACATTACACTGCCTTCTATAACATTATGTGTTGCATCTCTTTTATAAGTTATCTTTGTAAACAAACACAAACCATGTTACAGAATCCCACTTACAGTAATTTGCTAAATTCTGCAAAAGATCATATCAGCACTAAGCAGCATTCTGTCTTAACTCCAAACTTCAAATATTTCACTTAAAGCAACACTAACGATTCCTTTGTACCTTAAAATAATGTTTCCAAAATTGTTTCAGTGGTTTATCAACTTGAAACAGGGTGAACGGCCCTTCTGCAATCCCTTTGCGGCCCTCTCTCAGCTATAACCGCACTATGCAAGTTTTCCAGATTGGGTAGCAGATCTGTAGTTCAAATGAGACAGCAGTAATGAACAATTCCCCTTCCAACCTGTAGGGGGACCGAAGAGGAAACGTGCTTTGGTGTAGCTTTAAAAGCATTTTGGAAACTGTAGCTTTGGGGTGATCATTATTTATAGGTATGGTCACAATCAATTTTCCAGCACCATGATAAATGTGTCTGGAATAAAAGACCTAACTTTGCCTAAAGTCTTTTAATTATAACTTGTTTTTTAATATAAAGCACCTATTATCTTTGATTTATTACTTACATTATTTACTCAATACCATTTTAGATGAAATGTAGATGATTAAGTGTGCAATAAAAGCCAAAAGTGGAATAAAAAAAGAAAAGAAAAGCTAATTAAACAGAATAAAGTTAAATTCTATAAAACCTAAGCTAGTCACTATAACAGTATGATCAAATTACAGTGCATTTCAAAATAAAAAACAATGCCAATATTGGAGAATCAAGGTGTGACTCAGCTTATTTGTGATGGAAATGTTTAAGACCTATCAAACTTCATTTTAACTGTGTATATGCTATTTTGAACTGAGGTAAAAGACAATAAACACCTAGATTTTGGATATGATGTAGGATATTTCATTTCACAACCTGCAGTTCCCCTGCTTGCCTAAAAATACTTGTACTCTTGTGTTCTTTACCCCTAGCTATCCAATTTAGGTAAGGTAGGTACTCATTTTTACTATGTTTTAACTTACTACATGTTTTGAATTAACAGATTATCGATAACTAAGTATGATATCACTGAGCAGTAAGACCCCAAAGGAAGCAGTCTAGTGTGTTTGTAGCACTCTGTCCCACATACAGCAGATCGCATCACATCACCATTCATTTCTGGCAGTCAAATGGGGAGGGATCAGCAATAAACGCAGTTTTTGTCTATGTTCACTACCACACAAATCATTTATGTGTTTAATGCCATGTGTGTGTACACGTGTCTCCACACGGGGTGTCTATTGTATTTACAGTAAAACATAACAATGAGTGGAGTGACACAACAAGGAGTGACAACAGTCAAACGGATTTGTGCAATTACATGTAACATTAGCTGAAACTATTACAGCAGCTCCTGTTTGCTGTGTGCTCCTCTGCAGCACAGACTGCTGAGTCCACTTGAAGCACTGCCAGGGGCAAGAACACTCTCCCCTTCAACTGATGTAGAAATTCACAGTGGGAGGAAGAATGCTAATTTTCTCCTTTCACGACCTCAGGAGATGGAAGAAAGGACCTGTTAGAGACTGCACTGCTGATAAGGCATATCTGCCAAGTGCAGTGTCAGGCCAGCTGTTTCACCGGTTACAGGTTTGGGTGTGGAAAAAGCTCAGGATTGACGATACATAAGCTAACATAGAGGGGAGGCAAAACAGGCAAACTGGTGTAGACAAAGAAAGGTTAGGTAGGGACAATGATATGTGTCTAACTCACAGTGTAGAGCTCATTGGTGACTTTCACCAACTCCTCATGCATCTGTACCCCGATGTCTTTGCTCTGTAAACGAGAAAAAAAGGTAATTGTTTCACAGGCACATTTAAAAAGGACACTTGTTCAAACATCTAAAACCAAAAACTGGGTTAACTATTACAATTGCCTGCTCCACTAGTGAAAAACTTGAAGGCTGTGTTCAAGTTCTATTTTGTATGTGAGGGCTGTCAGCAGGCGTTGAAATGCTGTCATTACTCTGCACCAGAAAAGATCTAATACAATGCCCAAAGTGCACATGCAGACACAAATAGTACAGTGCAGTAACTGCAGAACATTTCCCAAGGAGTTGTGTCACAGTTTCAGCTCAATAACAGGGTGTAAGAGCCTATGATGAATTGGACATGTCCCATGAAAGAGCTTATAGCCCAGGAGGAGGAATGGGGCCAGCGGAGAGTGACTCTGGAAATCCTGTTGAGAGGATATGGAGCAACGCTTAGCCCAATCAATCCTGTTTTTTGCAACCTCTCAGGGACCACTTGTCAAAACAGCAACCTTGCATTTTCACGTGACAAGAATTGTGCAGCACATTCAGTACATTTAAACTTTGGCTTAACATACAGCAGAGTTGATTCATTCCCTTCCCCGCATGTGTCATTCATTAGCAGAGCAACTGCACTGCAGCTGAAGCAGGATGCTACAGCATAACAGGGTTACAGTTTTGGAGTGGTTTGTCACAATTTAAGCTAAATTCTTGCAGAGGGAGACTGTTTTTCTGCAGGCAGCTATTATTCCTCCTCTTTATGCTGGCCGCAAGCCATCACCGTCTTATAAAGGCTCCCATCGTGACAGTGCAGAGGCCCCTAGAGGACCTAAATTACTGTAGACTCCTGCCGCTGTCAAACGACACTGATCTGAGATCCCCAAGGCATCGCCCCTGAACTACTGGCACTCTGCTACTCTCACACGTACCATACATTACATACAGTACATATGCTTTATCTTTATAACAACAACAAAACTGTTACCTGTTTCATTGCCATTACCATTTGTGTATCATACACAAATGTATTCCATGAGGTTACTATTTTGAATAAAAGAAATAAGATACATCTGATTCTCTCTGCAGGTTCCTAAATGAGTCCTAGTTAATGGCAATTTGGAAAGAAATTAAATTAGTGGGAAATAGTGATGAGGTGTAAAGAGCATCAAATAAAGGTTAGTGAGGGAGCAAACTGAGCATGGTTTTGAAAATGACAATGTGCATGATGAATGGGAGAGGTTAAAAAGAGAAACAGAATCTCTCACCAACCGTGTTAAGCTTTACTGTAGACACATGGTAGCCAGGGTCCACTGTGAGGCTAAAGTGGTGCAATTTTAGGTAGGAAAACCCTCAGTGATGGGTGGGAATAGTCTAGCTAATGGCCATCATTTGAAACCAGACTATAAAGTAATTGGGAGAACCTTGCATGCAAACAATGTACTGTGTAGTGTAATTGAAGGACTGATTAAACATCATTGGTCACAGCAAGAGACAATGGCACAGTAAAACTAATTATATGAGTGAGAAATGTTTTAGCTTAGTCCTCAGAATAAATATTCTGTATGAAATATACTGTGTCCTGATACAATTCAACATATTTTTGCATGTTTTTGTTGGTGTGGCGTCAAAGTTCCCAGCTGTGGGCATCAGTCATGCGATTTGAGCAGATACGTTCTGTGACTTTGTGCGTTAGTAATGGTCAGGGTTACATTCCCTCATCCAATTAATTCAGAGTCTGACCTTTTTGAAGAGTCTGATGACATCCTCGCCCACGTGTGCCAGACGGACAATGACGTTGTTGTTGTAGATGTCGCTGAGAGTGGCGTGGTCTCTGCTTTCCCGCCTGGTCTGGTCCAAGACCAAATACCAGCAGTTCACAGTGGACAGGAAATTCTGTTCCTTTCTGAAACAGCCAAGGAAATACTTGAAAAAGTCTGTCAGTTTCAACTACCAATTTCTTCAAAGCTGCCCAACCGCAATATTCAGACCAAACAGTATACTGCCAATAAGTAAGACAATTGGGCTGTTGTTTTAACGATACAAATTGTTGTGTGCTTAGCTAAACTCTTATGAGAATACTTGGTAACCAGGCTTCATGTATGTGTACTTTAACATAAAACAGGATAAAGACTGTCCTACAGGCCGCACAGATCTTACATTTGATCCATTTGTAGCAGCTTTGGAGCTTTACGTATTAGAGATCAAGGGGTCACTACACATGTAGAGAGGAATCCACAATAAAAGGAGGCAGCTGTGCACACACACACACACACACACGCACACACACACACACACGGGAAGACACACACAGAAAGCATGCTGACTGCCCATGCCTCCTTGCTCGAGGGAGCATGTGAGTTCAATTATCCTCACACCATAGACTTTGTTTGTCTCCATATTTTGTATTTAGAGAGCTTGTAATTGTTTTTGTTTCTGATCTGCACCAATTGTGACTACAACATAACAATGCTACATCCTATTTTTTATATGAAGCCTGCTTAAAAGCTGTGTAAAACCTTTTGTACTTGGCTGACCAATACAAATCCAATTTTATGGCTCTTTAAATGGCAGTTGAAAGGAGAACAGGGAAGTTAAGATAAATAATTTTTAACCCTTTGCCTGTCTTTGTAGATAGAATGAAGGAGATTTAGTTCACACACTGATAGTCATCGCTACTGATTTGCATATCCCACAATCATGGCAGCAAAGCTCTCTGCAACATGGCAGCAATCTCTTCGAGAAGTTGATTTTCTAGATAAAATGAAAATTCTCTAACATATCATATTGAATACAATAATGTTAGTTGTGACTTGTAAATAGAACTTGCTTATGGCTGCCCGCTCCTCCTTATTTTGGCAAGAAACCAATGCACATAAAGACCGAGCTCTATCTGCATCAACATCCTGACTTTCTTAAACCTCAGGTAGCAAACTCAAGGAAAGTGTTCTTGAGCAAAGATGAGTTATATATTGATGAAATGATTATGAAGTGACCTATTCATTTTCATGTATGGTTAGTGGGCTAGCTACATTTACACCTAACTAGCTATTTGCAATTTGGCACATTGAAAGCTGCCTTTCTAGAGTTCAGAAGCAGTGGGTCCTTAATTATTCTGTATTTACATTACCTTTGACTTTATTTCTACGAATATGCTGACATGCAACTTTATGTGCCCATAAAATCAAATACCACTGACAATTAGACTAGATGCTACCGTTTCAAATGTTGTCTAGAAAGTAATGATTCTATATTATTTGTTGGACTCTCTACAAACTCTCAGCAACCCATGGCAGCATCTTCAACTCTAGCTTGAGCCTCCAGTCACATTAGCTACAAAAGACAGTGACACATACTCGCTTGATGGGTGTTCATGGATGTGCCTAGCCTACTCTTGGTTGCTTGGAAAAGTAAACAGAAATTATCTGGTGCTACCTTCAAGCATGTCCCCTCTGTTTACTTTGTGGATAGACCCATACGGCGCTGACACACCAACCACCGTCGGACAGTGTGGCGAGGTCAGTGAATCCAGTCTGTTCGGTGTGTTTGACATGTTGAAGGCGGGCAGTCAAACTCAATGACCAATCTGATTGGTGGAGTGCTAACCTGGAAATGACGAGCGGGATGAGCGTGACTAACGCCTCTCAAAACCTGACGGAAATCTTTAAAACTGACTTTTGTCAATTTGAAATGAAGACAGATTCAGCAACTGTATGGGCTTTTTCTTCCATAAAATGTTTTCAGAAACACGTTTCGGTGAACTATTTTCGTAAAATATGAGGTTGTATTCCAAATATGCCGCCATTATGGTCTGGCTTTGAAATTCTGGAGAAGCAAGACACACATGATGCGTTCGTTCAATCAGCTGCCAATTTTCATTATTTGGGCAAAAATACAGATTAGCGCCGCCTGTTGTTATGGAGACGTATTACGTCTTGCACACAACGTACGCTCAAGTTGGCATTGCGTCGGTGTGTTCAGAGGCACTTTTTTGACCAACTCGGGAAGGCAGTCAGTCCAACTGCCTTTTCTGCCAAAGGTCGGCCGTCGGGTTGATGTGTCAGAACCTTTTGATATATTATACGTATGGATGAAATATGAAATATTATGACTAAACGTATGACTATATGTCAACAGCTCAAATGCCTTCCCGCTATAATGACAAGTTTAAAGCGCTGTTCTCCCTACCGTCTCAGAAGTCACAGAAGTCACAAGAACAATGCTTTTGGATTTAAAAGTATTTATTTATCGATAAGGGTAACGCAATATGTGAGATAAAATGCAAAACATATAAGATATATACAGAAATACAATGTCCTGAAGCATTTCCGCCATCTTCAATGATTTTCTTCAACTTGAACAACTAATGTACATACATCACGCTGCCCTCACGCTGTCTTCACTCCAATTGGCAGTCGCTTTGTCCTATCGCTCAGATTTTGCATGAAATAGACTGTTTGTCTAAGCTCGTTGCTTGTTGCTGGCAAAAGGCCACTCCTATTGAAAATGAATGGCAGCCTGTCGCTTTGTCCCTGTATCTTGTAGCTAATGGGACTGAGTGGTGAGTCAGAAATGCAAAAGATATTTTAGACTCTCATCTCAATTTTGAAGATCATATTGAAAGAGTAAGTCCTGACTTGTCAGCTGCTTCAAAACTTTCATCATTTTATCCTTGGAGAGGTTTATTCATTTTTTACTTTTCTTTTTGAAGTGAATTATGATGTTTTGCCATCTTGGTGAAACTCTAGTCCGCACTATACTAAAATGAGATCATATGTGCCACATTGCAGCTCCCTCCATGTAACTAAAACAATGTGGAAATGAATGCAGAAACTGGCCTTAAAGTGATAGGGCGTAGTTTCTGTCTCCCACATGAGGAATTCTAAGTAATGACAATAAAACTGTCGGCAAGTTCACATGATACAAGCCTTCTGTGATCGTGCACCGCCCCCACAGATTTCAGGCGGTAAAATTACATTCAGATCACTTTTACATGTACCTTTTCTGTTATTTTTTTTCCAGGTCATTTGTAATCTCTATTGTCAGAAACTAATGTTGGCTTCTCATACATAGTGTAGTTCAGTGCATGACTCTATCCTTCTATGGATGAATAGCACCATCTTAGTACAACAGAACAGCAATCTAAAAAGTTTGGTATCAACAGCGAGTTTAAAGAGTTGCACTTGTGATGCTAAAGGTACAGTAATCCAGAACGTTGGGCATCAGCATCTCCGTTCCTTTCATCATTTAACACTTTGATAAAAAACATGAACAAGCTATTCCCATAGGCCCTTGTTTCAAGCAGAGCGGGTGTTTGATCCTGTACATTGGATGCCAAGAACCAGACTGTACATCTTTGGCTGTTGGCTGCTCTTGAATAAGGAAAAGACTATAGTCACAAAAGAGTTGATGCAGAACTGCTCATGGAAGACGACAGAAGGAGGTTTTCTACGTGACAGCGTGACAGTCTACAGACAGCCTACAATAACTACAACAACACCTGGCTGTTTCACAACAAGGTCTCTGCATCATGAAGTAGCACCAGCCAGCTGAATTACAATGTACTAACAATAGAAAAACATACCACGTGTATTAACTATTGTAAAACATGTTGGATATATATTGTCTTGTCTGTCCTATTTTTTTATTATCATATTTTTGCTGCATCTGTCTATAGGCAGTTTTGAAAATGTTCCTTAGCAATATCCTGCCAGATATTAGATCAGTCATCAGAAATGAAAACCTGAACAGATCCCAGATAAGAAAAAGGGCACTAAGGTTTTGCAGTTGAAAAAAAAAGTAAAATTAAACGAGAGGGAGCGAGAGAGAGAGAGAGAGAGAGAGAGAGAGAGAGAGAAAGTGCAGAGCCAGACAACCACGTAGGATAATTAATGATAGAGACTTTGTTGGTCCATTGTAGTCTGCGAGTGTTGAATCTAGCCTTTGACAGACGGATATAATGATGACCATTTAATGTGACGGGGTAGAATCTGGGACAGCAAGGTGCAAAGAGAAGTCATGCAATGTTAGTCTCTTTCAGGGGTCTCCCTTTGAGGGATTGCTCCATTTATCAACGTCCCAGTGACGGGAGCTCTCCGACACGATTACGCTTTATGTCCAATTGGTCGGAGAGACTGAAAGAGAGATGGAGAGACCTCTCCTGAATAAACCAATGTGTTTGTTACGCATGCCTGACCCAGCTAGGTCACATAAAAAGGGTGTGCAACTGACTATGTATCAATTTTAGCACCTTTACTGTAAGTTTGATTTCTGGCACTGCTAATTCAATATTACTACACTGGGTATTAGAGAAGAGCAGATTTTTCAAGAAGATTAATGACATATGACAATTCAACAAAGTCCATTTATTAGTTTTTTTCCAGGAGAATTTGGCAGCCTTAATTAGTCTATTTCCAAAATGAAGAGCAACCATTTAGGCTTAAAATTGTCATTGAATAAACTTGGACGTATTGATATTAATTCTGATCATCCATTTCTTCTACTGATTCAAATTAACCACATGACCATGGGCAGCATATACAGTTAGAACATTATCTGGAAGTCAGAGCCAACTGCTGGTCAGAGCATCTTAGCAGCAATTTCTCAACATGCTGCAGGGTATGTTTGTTTCATGACCACATATGTCCTGTACACAAACATTTCAAACATTTGAGGTCAATCTGAGTAAAATAGCCCACATTGGGGCTTTCTTCAGACTCCTAACTGAAGCTCTAATTTGTTTTCTGTGTCCATTGAGAAAATTATTTAGTATTTGGGTAGCAGTCCAGCATGAAGTGTAATAATGGAAATGAAATGACAGCCACATAGAAAAGGCAAGGGGCTGGAGAAGGGGGAGTGGATAAAGAGTCTGACCTAGTTGGGAGGAACACAGCAGCCCGAGGCCACAAGCTTCCTTGGCCCTGGCTTTATTTCAGGTCATTTATTCTGCTCTTATCCCTCCTCTCATTTTTCTTTTTATCCTTCCTATGCCTTCATCTCTCTGTGCCGTGCCGGTTATCAATATTAAATATGTAACAGTTGTTTATCAGTCAAACACATTGGATACACACATTCCAGTGCTTAGCAGACAGACAGTGGTGAGACTCACTTGAAGTGATGGTGCTCTCTCGAGGTGCGGATCTTGGCGGAGTAGCGCTCGGCCAGTTTGTCCAGGCCTCTGGAGTACTCCAGCTGGAGTTCAGCCTTTCGACGGAAGAACTCCTGCAGGTCCTGCAGCAGCTGCAGCCGGGACTCAGACTGCTGCTCCAGACAACGGAACTGCTCTACCAGCTGGTTACGGATCTCTGCATTACAAATAGGGAGATACCACCTTCAGAATAAATAAAGCCTCTCGGGGGAAATTCGATCACATGCTGGGTCTCACTTTTTCTGCCAAACAGTGCTGCAGGTCAAAATTGAACCCACGTTCTTTTAGCAGTAGCTATAGTAAATACAACTACATACAGTCAAGCACTAATAAATTAACAAAGTCATCATAACTGGATAAAACTTGATGTCAATGGGCATTTTTACACTGTGCTTATTATATGTGCATGTAGCGGGATGGAGTGTGGGGGTGTCCAAATGCTAGGGTAGTACACGTGCATATGAGATGCATGTCTGATGATTGCAGCAGACAGCACGGAAAATATAAAATAGGTCAGCTTCTCAAAATGCATTGTGGTGAGCGATCCTTCAGAGATAAAATTGCTTTCGATTACAAGACTGCTTTGGTTTTCTGCTTGAAAACTCGCTCCTATTCATGAAGAAAAGATATCTTTCGAAAATATGGTTGATATGGCATTAACAAATAGTTTACATATAAATTATAAAACCATAAATCCTATCAGAACATAGGGCTGAGTGATATATTTGATACGCTATTGGGAAATTGAACATAAAAAATGTACATAAAAAAATCAAATGGATGCTGAAAGCAACTGATTCACAGCTATGCATTACAGAAGACCACACTCTTCATTTGATTGAAACAAAACCTTGATTAAATAAGTTTTTTCAATCACCAATTTTGGTTAGAGAAATGTGCAGAGCAATAACACCATAAGAACAAACTGTATCATCAGGACATCATTTTGAGCTAACATCTGTGGATTTTACACATACACACACACACACACACACACACACAGACACACACACACACAGAATGAACAAAGCTTCACTCAGACACTAGAAACAGTTGAGCAACAATGAGATGGCTGAATATTCCATTATGACAGACTGTTTCAACCACGCACGATTGCTGCACACTGAAATGTAAGAAATGTATCAATGGAAAAGATGGTCCAGCAGAAGAAATGCTCCTTTATTCACTTCTGAATGCTCTTTCTGTATCTACAATAAAGGATCTTAAAAATGCCTCCCCCATTGTCTGCGATTGTGTGGGCAAAAATGTGAATGAAAGTGTGACAGCGAGAAGAACAGAGTAAATATGTAGTCCCTTGCTGTTTAGAGATGTACCCCTCATGGTCCCCATAGTTGCCCAGTTGCCTAGTTACATGCCTCTGGAGGCATCTCAATGAGAGCAGGCCAGTTCCCTGTTCTGACAGTCGCAGCAGTCAGTCTGTTTAGCATAATAGCCAAGAACAAGGGCAACTTTTTCTGCTATGAAACACTCAATCAGCCTGTGCTGATGAACAAGGAAGCAAACAGGTTTAATATAGAAAGAACAATGTATTTCTATTAGGGCTGTAACGATACACCAAACCAGGTTTCGGTTTGTATCACGATCTTTGACCCACGATTTGATACAAACCTTGATTCTTTTGGGGGGCCGGTGGAGATTTATAATCAGTAAACCTAATACACCTTGTTTTGTCATTGCTTACATCCCACTTTGTGACACAGTTAACAGAGACCTTATTTATTGATATTGAATGAGTTCAATGTCGAACGATCCAACACCAAAGATTTGTACTTTAAAATAATATTTCCCAAATTGTTTTACATCCACAGTCAGCACCCAGCCATGTCGCAGCCAGCCCGGTCTGCCCTTAACTCTGGTGCTAAGGACGTTAACGGCAATTTACTGAACCATTGGGTAACAGACCCCGTTAGCGTTACAGGTGCCCCCTTTAACTTTTAGCCGTCTTCACAGTAAGCTAAATTTAACAGACAAAATGTGGATAAGGAACCACAACAACTAATACTAATAGTAATTTAAAGATGTGGTAGCATTGGATCTGGACAGGAAGGATAACTCTGGGAGTTGGACGGGGTGTGTCGCGATTCGGCCTTCTCACTCCGCGACACAGGTTCGTAGATCTTAGTGTTGCAATTTCGGTTTCATATTGCATATCGTTACAGCCCTAACTCCTATGTTAAAAAAACACTGAACAACACAATCTGTTGGCCTGTGTGACTTTAATCATTCTTAAATCATAAAGTGACAGTGTAAAGTGGACAATAATATGAGCAAATCTAATTTGATTTAACTGCATAATTTTATCAGCGATACATAAATAGACTCAAATGATATTTGCATTTGCTCTCCTGTGAGCATGTTATTTTTAGAACTTAAACTGTTACTAGGATTGTGCAATGCTGCGCTACAGTTGATGAATGATTCAAGCCTTTGCAGAGTAATGCATAATTATGAAGAAGCTGGCGAGGAGTTCAAGTGAATAATATACAGACAAGTAACTCTCAAATGCTTAATGTAGCTTCTTCTCTATCTTTTATTGACTGAACAATAGCACAGATATCTTTAAATGAAATACAGAGTTGTATGCTACACCAAGTTCTCCGCTGCCTGGGAACAGTGTGCAGACAAAATTAATAAAATCTTCCACACCTCAAAGACTTGTGGAAATGTCAAAAACAGGATTTTACCCATTTGTAATGTTGATTTTTTTTTTTACCCATATGATTGACATCCTGGTGACTTTATCAAGCACTTTGAGCATAAATTAATTGCAATTAATTGAGTCTTGAAGCAGAGTAAAATGAAACGAATACCTCTAGCTGCTTAATATAGTTGTGATTGAGCATTGGGATATTGATGCAAATCATGTTATGCAGTTACATGTTGAAGTTTTTTTGATATATATACACAACTAAAATCAAGCCTTTCTACAGTTTTCCATAATAAAAAAACATCATTCAAATCACCCATATTGTTTAGTCATGTCTCAAGGTTCATGTCTTAGAAAAGGAAAGTACCTCAGCTTGTTGATGAAGACGTGACCTCCTTTTTTCCCCTACACATTCAAAACACAAATCACGTCCACACACCAAGTTCAAACACAACATGTCTGTAGAGGCTGCCCCAATCTCTGACAAATAATATAATGAAATGGGGGGAAACTATTTGTCACTGTTTCCTTACAAGGTTGCCAGTTGGGCTCCTGTATTGCTGCAACAGAGAGCACTAAATATTGCATAGTGAGGAGTCCTTATCACCACAGAATCCTGCTCAAATTAGCCTAGCACAGCTATTGCAATGGCCAGCAGCGGTATTCGGGGCTGTGTCTGCAGTTAGCCATGCGTGGCTAGTCACATGTGGCTTAACCCAGACTGACACGCTGACATAATTTGGGACAAATCAAGGCTGTGTTTTGTGAACACTTGTCTTCTGAACGCAGTAATGGCAATGGTATGCTTTTACAGTCTCTCTCTCTCTCTCTCTCTCACTCAACTGTGGGTATTTGTCATCACAGCAACAGTGTTACCAAGACACTGGAAATGATATTCTTGGACTGCCATAACGCAACCCATGACATTTCAAGACAGTATCATTCTAGGCATGCTTTCATTATGAATACACAGAAAAAAGGTATGTGTCTACATGCTTCTCATGAAATGCATCTCTACAGTGAATATGGTGGCAGTAGGATTGAGATGCTAATTTGTGACAGTCAGATTGTCACCAATATTACAATGTTGCAAATATGACACGCTTTTCTATTTCAATTCTTTGTATAATGTTTGAGGAAAAGCTATCAATGTAAAGTCAATGTTACACAACGTTGCCACATGTTCCCTTAGCAACAGCAAATCTTACACTAAACAATTTAGAATATATCCTATTAGAACAATGTGTGCAAAAGACTAAAATGGCTTAGCTCCAAACAGATCAAATGGCTTTAAAGATAAAGTGGCCTACAGCTAAAAGTACAGTATGATGTATGATGAAGGGTATGCTCTCATTTTCTTTTGGTTTTAGGATCTACAGCAAGCTTAAAGGTCCAGTGTGAAACGTGTGTAGTTGTTCATTATCAAAATCGGTGTTGCCCGTTCACAAACTTATATTTTTCATGAATATTTACCATCACCATCAATTCCTAGAAGTAATGTTGAAATATGTTAGCCGGTAAAGGACATACAGGATATACTGCTCCGCCTTTCACGTCTTCGCTGTCACAATGGGTATCGTTGCTTCCCGGCCCTGGCAAGTTTGAAGAAGGAAATATGGAGGACCACACATATTCAAAATCCAAATTTCAGCAACAAGAGTCGTCTTATTCGCCCAGAAAAAGTAAAAGGATATTGAAAAGAGCAAAAGGCTTTTTAAAGCGTGAAGCCTACCGTAGCTGTAATACGTACTTTGAATTGTGGGGTGCAAGAGAGTTGATTGTGATATACAATCTCAACGCTAGATGGGAGAAATTCCTACACATTGGACCTTTAAAGATACCTCAGGCTGGTCAACTACACTCCTTGGAAGTAAAAATATTAGTTGAACCCAAACACTGTTAAAACAAACTTGCAATTTAGGAGGACAAATCATGTTTTGGTTACAAACAAGAAAAACACAATTTCAGCTTCTGACAATGAATGAATGATGACATAGATCATGAACGTCATGATTAGTATCTGAGTGACTATTCAGTCATCAATGAATCAGCTATGACATGTGACAATGATCACCAATACAGGCCCAGACCTGAAAAGCTTGCCAACAATCATAGTTCAAATGTGACCGAGACCTAGCAGTTTGCTGAAATGTGGCATGTTAAAAACAACACTGCAAGGTGCATTAGGTTTGTGCCTGATTGAACTGCAGTGCAGTCAGCAACTCAGCATTATTGGAGACCAGTGTCAGTGTCAGAGTAAAGCCCCCACGGCTCCAAACTGATCTAAGCCCAGTTTGCAAATGAGCTTAAAATGTCAGCTTAAAAGCTTTTCCTAAAACTGAGACGAGAGAATGATCTGTGATGACTCTCTCATACCCAAAACCTGGTGTGTATGCATGATATGAGGAAAATAATTTTGACTGATATTGCGACTGCGATATAATTCAAGATATTGAAGGGAATTATCATTTTTGAATGATTCATTATTGAAATTTAAGAGAGAGAGAGAGAGAGAGAGAGAGTGACTGAGTGAATGAGTCAAACAATTAAACAGACAAAGAGAATGACAGAGAGAAATCTACAAAATGCTAATCATACCCTTCATTCCAGACTGACACACTGAGAAGGTTTGATCATTTCCACTCTATGTACAACAGGAGTAAGGTATAATTAGGTCTGGAAAAGGACAGTTTGACTTGAAATATTTACAGATATTTGCACAGATAACATAATGACTTTCATCAACACTAATATTGCCTTCATTACTGTTTCACCAGTTACTATGTACTTTCATGGATTTGAAATACGATTAAACTAATTTGCTGGACAGAGATACTAACGTCATTTAAAATAATAAACAGCTGTTCAAACAGATATGGTGTTTCGTTTTTTATATTGTTAATGTGTATTTAGGTGTAATATTATTTGAATAAGAAGATCTTCATTTGGTTATAGTTAATTCCAGGTCAGGGCATTTATGCAGAAATATGTTAATATGTCAAATAAAAAATAAAAATGAATGTAATATTTAATGTAAAAGTATAACATTAAGGGACCTAGCCTTTTCCATGATCTTCTTGTGTTAGATGAGATTATTGATATCACTCTCATGTCTGTATGTTCAATATAAAGCTACAACCATGCAGCAGCCACTTAGCTTAGTTTAGCAAAAAGACAGCTAGCCTGGTCCAAACATAACTAATCTGCCGACCAGCAGCTCTACAACTCACTAATTAACACCTTATATCTTCTCTATTTAGTCTGCACATAAATCTGTGTGGAAACAACTAGTTTACTATGTACTGAACTACCGGTATTTCTTCTTGACTTCAGAAAGTCGCTGGACAGGGTAAACCAGCCCACTCTGCAATAGAGATGATAGATAGAGAAGCGACCAAGCAGCTTTTTGCTTACACTCAGCGGCCACTGAACGTCAACGAAGCGCAGCAAACCCGTTGATGCCACTATCGCCTCTAGGTCACTCGGATCGTTTGACTGATTGGTTGAAGGACTTTCCAATTGCGTACAGAGTTATTTGAATTATGCCTATTGGTCACGCCTCTTGTGCAGAGAAAAAACAGAGCAGAATCCCCAGACCAATGCTCAATCTCAAATCCATTAAGCTTGGAGTAGTCTGGTGAAAGCCAGACTATAAGTCACTGCACCGGCCAAGAAATAAGACAGCTAGCTGTTTGGCCCTACTTTCCTTGAATTACACCAACATTGTAGAGTTGTACAATGAGGTTAAATATAAAATACAGTGTCCCCCTTTTAGATTCTGCATCATTTACATTTTAATTTTAGCACATGAGCTACATGTCAACATGGCATGCATTCAATACAAATTCTTAGTCTTGCATTGGCAGACCTATCTTTACAGCCCTGTGGAGTAAGGTCTGACTCCTTCACAGAACATTGTAGAATAGGAAGAAAAAAAACTACTCTGAATTGTTTGCAATCACTATCACCTTGGGTGGTGCTGAGTACTGGATGCAGCAAAGGTGGCTCTGCAAAACTCTCAAGGAACTTGTTTTGGTGGAAAATTTGCACCCCGCAAAATAAAACACCACATAAACTATTAAATGAAGTTCACAGAATACAGAAACGTGAGATATTTAATTAGCTGCCTAAATGGTAAAACGTAAATTGCCATATTAGAAATCCCTGCCAATCGGTCCCTAAACTTCCCAGTTAAATAGTAAAGGTTGTAAACATATTCTTTGTAACACTTTACAATAATTCGCTGAAAGAACCAAGCAGGCTTGCTGTATTGCACAATTACAATTTCCATTAAAACTTGCCATTTTAGTGTGTAACATTAGCTTGTTGGTTTTGAGGTTTTTCTTGTTGTTTTCCATAGTGAAGGGATTTTGACATACTGATAGCAGCAGGGGAAGAGCAAAGCAGGCTCATTTGGTAGAGCAGGCGCCCACATATAGAGGTTTACTTCTCAACGCAGCAGCCGCGGGTTCGACTCTGACCTGTGTCCCTTTGATGCATGTCATTCACCCTCTTTCTCTCTCTCTCTCTCTCTCTCTCTCCACTTTCCTGTTTTCATCTGTCCTGTTGAAATAAAGGCCTAAAATGCCCAAAAAATAATCTTTAAAAAACTATGCTAACTCTGCTACAATATAGACCGCACCTGGAATATGTATCAGGTTAATGAACACCTTGAGATGGCAATATCCTATATAGCAGTCTTTTAGGACTGGAGCCCAAAATGTATTGCAGACCCATCGCCAATCATCAGAGTAAATTGCATTTAAAAATCAAATGTGAATTAATTTTCGTAATTAAAATAGAAGAAAACGTGTTAAAGCTCTTTGGCTGAGGTAACGTTGAGTGTGACTTCTGTGATTCCCTCACTCTCATTCGCATGCAAGATATTGAAAAGAAAAATACAAGTATGACTTTATAAGTCCTGGCTTCACCATAGTCATTCAAAAATGCAGAGGAATTGCTTTAATGTGTTTCATGTGGAGAGGTGCTTTGCAATAGTCTGGCTATCACCAGACCAAGCCAAGCTCAATAGATTTGAGATTGAGCATTGGTCTGGGGAGTCTGATCTGTATTTTCTTTGCACAAGAGGCGTGTGTAACCAATGGGCATAGTTCAAATGAGTGTGTGCAAATGCAATCCTTCAACCAATCAGACCAACGATCCGGGTGACGTAGAAGCGACAGCGGCATCAACGGGTTGCTTCTCTTCAGTGGGGTTCGGTGGCCGCTATACTATATTATATATCAATGTAGATGTCATGGCAATTCATGATGGTTTTTTTTGTAAGTTTTGGTCTCTGGGAGCCACTAAATATCTCTTTTGGGTATCAGACTGAAAAAGTTTGGGACCCCCTGCTATGTGAATTATTAGGCCCACACATTCCATGAGTTCACAGGGGAAGTTTCAATTGGTGTTTTCTCTGCCAAAGTCAACTTTGTTGTTTAGGTCTTTTAGAGTACTGCAATCCTGTTGGGTGATTTTGAACCAAATGGTCTGAGAAGAGTTACTCCACCCTGTTATATTGTATGAGTAAAATCTGAGTGGGCTAAGTCTGATTTATACAGAAGTAATTAGCTTAATCACAGACAAAAGTTATTACAATTCATTAAACACTAGTATTACTATGTATAGCAGTGAGTTACCCTTGTTTAAAATTGTAACTTCTTCTAAAAGAATAAAATGATGCACAACAATGAGCAAAACCACAACTGTGAGAGGGTGATGCAAAAAAGTGTTTAAGTTCACACTGCCTAAAAAAAAGGCTGAGGGGACAACCCACCTATAGGCACATCATGCACTGTCTGCTCCAATACAGCACTGTTCCTGACTCTTTACTCTTTCTGGGTGGTTCATCCAGTCACATATTTAACAGCAGACAGTAAAATCCTTTCAGGGTTCATAATTCATACAGAAGGCATATATTATTTATGGACTTTCTGAACTGTTTGCTGTGTGATCTTCTCAAGCATTCCTTTCCCTTCTGATGCTATAGCTACATAGGCTTCACATTGTCCTGGAGTGACAGGGAAATACTCATTTCTCATCATACTGTCTTTCAAAATGACATAGGTTACCACATTGTCATATAAGCCTATATTTCAACTAACATTTCTAGGATGAAGTTGTAAAAGAAATGTAACAAGATGTCTCCCAAATATTCTGTATGACTACCTGAGGTGCATGACCTCCAGTCTATTGATGAGATTGTCCAAGGTGAATTGGTGCATTCCCTTGGTGAGTGTGCAGCATCAGTCTCACTTAAATACCAGCTGCACTTTGAAACCATCAAGCGCCCATAGCTTGCATGGCGACACATGCAGGGCTTGGCATGTTAATAAGCACAATCATCTTCAGAAACCGGGATCAGCAACGTTACATCTTAATTATTGTCTTAGTGGATTCAAGTAACGTAAAAGTCTTAGCATGAAGTGAATGTATGAGCCAGTTTCAAAGAGATATGTTCAAAAGCTTCTACAACTATGCAATCTGTCCCGCCCCACAGCACAGCACACTGAAATCCATAGCCTGCAGCTTGTGGTAAAGTTACGCAATAGTGCCTTTGACACCCAGAATAACAATACGATCAGGCCTGCATGTTACCAACCTTTCACTTGGGTCTCATATTCGGCAATAATCTCTTTGTCCTTCTTGACTTTGGCATGAGATGACATTTTGGGGAGAACGGATTGTGCAATTCTCGGGCAGGAATCAGCGTCTCGGTTGCCACAATGCAGCGTTTGCCTGTCTTCTCCAGATAGTTGAGCAACAATCAGATGCGAACCATCGCTCGCATGACACAACTTCAGAGATTAAACGCACAAAGGCTCTGCGCAGAGATGTTGTTGCGCTGCGTTCTAGGCGACGTCGAACCTAAAGTGCATAATGATCTGCGACTACTCCTCTTCACCAGTACTCTTCAACGAATCGGAAACAATTCACGTTTGATGTTCATTTCATAAAAGCCAGGAGTAAACTCCGAAAGCAACGGCTATGGCAGCCTCTGCGATAATAGCACCGAGCTCCTTCTGCAACTGTCCAGTCTGCCTTTTTTCTCTCCCTCTCTCTGCAAGTTCAATGCTGCTGCAGAAAAGGCTGAATGGATGGGAAAGTCAATCTGAGACTCCTCCCCCAACCCACTCCCTTCTTCACCACTTTTCTTCCCTTGGATGATTTAAGATTTGTCTGAGTGAATTGATTACATTACGCAGCCTGCCGGTTGAAGAAATACAGCCTACATAAATAGTGTGTTGATAACTCTGTTTCCAAGACATCAACTGTAACATGACGCTAATTGCAGAAGTAGGATTAGCTGTCCAACAATGTCAGCCATTTTTCTTATTAGAATTCAAATGCTTGGCTTATGTTAATATACTGATAATATATACATACTCATCATCAACATAGTTTTGTGACATGGGACATGAGATACCACTGTTAGAAAATGGATGGAAAACTAGCATCTTCATACTGCAATGCAAATAAAACAAATATATGCATTATTGTATTTCTTTAAGACGTGTTACTATTATTATCACAAAATCATTGTTGGGGATTCTTCTCAGGTGTGAACGAGACAACTAACTGACATCACAGAAACGTATTTCTGAGTGGAAGAAACTGAGGTGTTACAAATCTGAAGTCATTCTCCACCCCACAGTTGCAAAACTTTGACAAAGCTGATGGATCATCTCCCCTGAGAAAGTCAATGGACAATGTGTCACTCTGCCCTACTCTTTCCCTCACAGTGCTCTTCACAGCAGCAGTTTTCTGACAAATGCGGCCAAATAACATTCTGTGGCTTCTCAAGTGCAACTGTGTGCTAGGTCTTCAATTTTACAACTACCAACATGTGTGTTTGCCTCAACGCAACTGATGTATAGGACGTGGATAATTGAGCACTCTTGTTTTGAGACTGCAATTTGAAATGTTTCAAGAAATTGCCCTTTGCACCCAATTATCAGGTAGTCTGTGGCCTACTGTCAGCGTGTGACAACTGTTAAAGCTGGAAGAGAGCCCAGGAGAAATCTGCAGTGGTCACAATCCAATCTTCACTCATTTCCTGAGCAAATGTTACTCACCAATCCTTGGCCTCAGAGTAAGCCTGATAGAAGTTGGGGTGGGTTTGAAAATAATGTCAAAAAGTAGGCAGTGGAAACTTTACCAGCATCCACTTTACATGAGAAATTATCATCACACGGTCCACCTTAAAAATTAGTTTCTTGCAGAAAGATAATAAAGTTTTCGACATTTCTTTAAAATGTAAGAATTACAGCAGTCTTTTAGTGGAGTTATTCAGGATCATGGCTAAGATTCACCATGCAATTTTTAAGAATAATTTAAGAATAGATGACTTTACACTGAATTACATGTTAACACTTTAATCATTAACCAAATTATAATGTTTAATGAGGGCTCATGTTTTAACCTAATTTACAGAGATACAGTAAGTAAAATTGCCTATTATAAATGCAATATTATAGTTGTTATAGATAATTCTTCATATTTATAGACTATGTGGTTTGCAGGTTAAAAAGGTAAAACTATATATACATAACCATCTAATACTGAATTTGGCCTCTGAGAGTTACCTCAATGACAATATCATTGAGGTAACTTCAATGAAAACAAGAAAGTAAAAGATACTGTAAAAGATTCGACTGTAAATGTACAGTAAATATACTGGCTACCATTTGCATTAATTTCACAACACACAGTAAATTAGCAGCACATAGTAAATTATAGTAAAATGGTAATATAGTTGTGCCATTTGATTACTGTGATATTAGTATGCTGCTGTAGAATTACAGCATTAAGTAATGCAACTCACTCCAGTAATTAACCATAGATTTACACTTAAAACATCATAAAATACTGTGAATTTCATTTTTTGTTTTAATCTGTTAACCCATCCCAAACATAAAACATGTGAAAAACGGTCAATTCAAATAAATACAAAACAAACAAAATACAAACAAATTTTACACATCTTGTTGCAGTTTAATCAACAGTGGTGGAATGTAACTATATATGTTCTCATGTTCAAATTAGTTATTTGTACTTCACTTTACTCTATTACTTCTTAGAGGTAAATATTATATTTTTTTTACTCCATTAAATTTGTCTGTAGTTGTTAATGTCTGTGTTTGGCTGTTGTTAGTACTTTTCCATTTACTTTACAGTGGCGATCAGCCCAATATGCAAGGACGCGTGATAAAGAACCCTCTAGGGTTCCATACCAGGGGAGAAAAAAACATGCAGTGCTGTGTCGGCTGCCCTACGGTAGATCAAACTCTATTTGCACTGTTGTCCCACCACATGGAGCTGGAGAATTATTCTCTATCCGTTGTATGTCAGTTTAAAATAATATTTTATGCTCACATTCAATGCTCACATTATGAAAGATTGTTTTTAAAAGAGCATATGTGTATGAAGGGTTCAAATCAGACATGCAGGTGTAAACGTTTTGAGACAAACTGTTATGCAGGTTTGTAAAAAGTTGATCTGTTTCCAGTGCACCACACCCACCTTTTATAATAACACCATTATTACTCAGACGATACCCCTTTTAGTTGGCAGTATTGCTGGTCCCTTTCCTTCCCTTGGGAAATGTAGAATGATACACTGTTGAATGGAAAGCATTCAGGGTATTTCCTTTTTCAGGTGTCACTTTTTTAGATGCACCTTAAATGTAATGTCTTTAATGTAGAGAATATTCAGTTACTGTTGTCAGTGACCACACTGCCAGATGTTCCAAGTTGTAAAATGTTTTGATAAACTAATGAAATTTCATCAGTCTACAAAGCCATACAAACGGATGTCTCTGTTCCTTCATCTGTTTAATTTAAAAGCAACTGTAGTGATCTGTCATGGCCTTTCACATGTTTAGATATCTAATAATATGTTAATTTTAATGCTGATCGTGTCTGTTCTGTTAAAAATGTTTTGACATTATAAAATTTAAATGAACTATCTTACCTATCTGCATGAAAATTGAGTAGAGACACGCTTGTATTGCTAATAAAATGTTGAAAGTTTTATGAAGTGGATAAAATCAAACCAACATTATACCTCTAATTAGGTAATCTTAAGGTAATGTTATAATGTTTGCAATTTGTTTCTAAATATAATAAAGGCATTTGACATTGATTAAATATATGGACGGTAAATTAATATGTTCTGAGTATATTACGTAATGATTTAATACAATACTATGGGTTTACATTGCCGTGTAACTGTTTGCTGTAGGAACTAAAGTTTCAGGTTGTTGTAGCTAGTCCGCTCGGTTAGTGACGAGCACACAAAAATATTAGCAGTAGCGGAAGGCTAGCGGCGATTTATGAAAAAACAATTCTAAATTACAATTAACAATTAGCTTACTCATGTAATGCCCCCGAGGTGATATCGTAAAGTCTTTGGCTTCACTGAATATGTCCATGTTCTTTGACATGCTCATTTACTGATGTTTTGCTGTCTTGTTATCATTTAGATTCCTTATATTTCACGGTAAGCCTATAATATATTGACTAATACATTCATACGTATTATCAAAATAGGTTAGGACTGACAGTCAAGCTGCGCCGCAATGACGTTAACATTACTTGTTATTTTCAGTTGTAACAAATTATAGGCTGACTTCACTTCAGTGTCCACTACTAATCTAACTTTTAGCCAGCTGCTGAAAGGTGAGGCAAAGTGCATGACTACCCTCTGCCGGTAGGCTACAGTGTAACGTTACGCAACAACAAGCAACCAGCTTGGATCCATTTTATACATATGGTAGAAATATGCAAGCTGTAGCAGAGTACTTGCACCAGTCTACTTGGTGTTTTTCTAGTAATTTCTAGGCTACATATTGCATATGACTTATATCAAGTGAGGTATGACAAATTGGTAATTTATTGATTCACTTGTGATACTCTGATTAATAGAATCAGAGTATCACTTGTTACAGCTCTTATCTCATAATTAGGATAAATGAATCATTGGTTTCAGTGTGGCAGACAACGTCATCTGTAGATACTTGTTCCTGTGACTGTCTGGAAGTCATCTGTATGTAAAAATAGACATTTCACAATGTTGAAGGGAAACTTGACTTTATGACATTCTCCATGAAATATGTGTGTCCTGACATCACTCCTTACTAAAAAAAAATGTCCCTTTACCTCAATGATGTCATTGTTGTGAAATGTTCTGACAGGTGGCTTTTCCATGTACTGTATGAAGTGTAAAAGGAAGATTTTGTGCCGGCTGTTTAACCCATAGACTTTATATAAAGACGTACTCTCTTACTCTCTTCTAGAAGGTGTTACTTAACATGAACTAAACTCTAAATTGGAAGTGGCATTTTGAATAGCTTCAGTTTGTTTTATCCACTCAGGATGTGGTGGTTTGTATGGTGTCAGACACTCTGTACTAAGTGTTGTGCAACACTTTGTGTCACAAGCCACACCCTTCCCACGCCTCCTAACAACTTGCAGCCTAGATACAGTGGAGTCAGACACACGTTTATAAGCGGGACAGACCAAGTATTATACTTTACCAAAACATGTTATGGACAATATTCTTACTATTTAATGGACTGCTTCTTCTAGTTCATCTATACTCCACTCGCACAAGGTAAAGACATTCATTAATATATTGAAATATCCAGATATAAGATTATTAAAAAAGGTGCATTTCAGAGATTGTACTAGGTTGAGTCTGAAGTTCTGCAAAATACTACAAAAGCTTAACTTAGAGAAGATTTACTATTGTTATTATTAAAAATTGAAGTACATTTATGATTTGAAAAAATATAAGAGTAGGCCCTCTTCCTTCAAAATATTATCTGATACAATTTAGATGTCTAAACTATGCTGACTATTAAACACTGATTCTCTGCATTAAGTTTTGCCTTTAAAAACACAAAGAAAATAGAACTCAAAATTGTCATATGGCTTTTTTAGCCAAATGACAGAAAGCTCTTAGGACATAACTTCATGTTAACTCCAAGCCTGTCGGTTAAGATTCATGAGGGAATGAAAAACCAACTCTATTACATTGTTGTAATTTTAATGGGTTTCCTTGTACTTGACAGACAGAAAAATGAGCCACCACTGGATAAAGGTGTGCTTCCATGGTTGGGGCATGCACTTGAATTTGGAAAAGATGCCGCTAAGTTTTTGGCACGGATGAAAGACAGACATGGGGATATCTTTACAGTAAGTTCTAATAGACTAACAACTTTTGTTAACTTGTGTCTCCAAAATGGCACTGTTTAAGGAAATGAGAAGCTGTTTTGAAATAGATGAAAAGTTTAGAGTCATATAGAATAAAATTGAAAATGTAATGGTTGAAAGAAAAGGGTCAAAGATTTTTTTTTGCACACCGGACAAAGAAATCTTTCAGCTGATCTGGTTTATGATCTGAAATGCAAATCAGGTTTTCACATTACACCAAATTGTTAATTTTAACAATACATAATTATGCATGTGTGGTGCTAGCAAGAATGATGTGAATCTGAATATATTTGAAATTACTACTGCAGAGGCTACTGCAACACACTATTCTTCCAGTGTAGAACAAAATGTTTCACTGAATATTAACAATATTTGTTGAAGAAGTCCCGCACACTGTCCATTACACCTTGCAAATACTTTATTTCACAACGTTTCGGTCACACAGACCTTCCTCAGGTGAATTTGGTGAACTGAATATTAGCAAAAATGTTGACTTTATAGAAAATCTCCTCCCAGGTTCGTGTTGCTGGTCATTACGTGACGGTGCTGTTGGACCCAAACTCTTTTGATGCCGTAATGAATGATACAATCTTCTTGGACTTCACCCGCAACAGAAACCAGCTCCTAAAAAGGATCTTCAGTCTGCAGCTGCCAAGCATCAAACCTACAGCAGAGAGGAAATGGATGGAACAGTAATTAATACATCTTTTAAACAGACTTTATGGTTCACAATAAAATCTGATTCAAATAAGTGTTGCAAATCTCAATATCTATGGATTATTCCCTCAGGCATTTTCAAGGTCTCAGTCTCTCCAAGCTCAACAGCTCAATGAACACTCACATTCAGAACCTGCTGCTGAGTGACCAGAAAGACTGCAGCCCCTCAGAGTGGAGACAGGATGGACTCTTTAGCTTTTGTTACAGCCTACTCTTCAGGTAACACACAGCACTTTAACCCAGCGAAACACTGTGAATCAAATGATGTCAATGTTTATACTACCGGGAACCTTTTTTAACTGTATTGCTGTGCTCAGGGCCGGATATCTTACATTGTTTGAGAGGAGAGACAATGCTGCTGCAGTCTACATTGAGTTCCGCAAGTTTGACCATCTTCTCACCAAACTGGCTCGCAGCTCACTCAAGCGAGGTAGGTTGCACAAAAACAAAGGAAAGTAAAATTGCTTCAGTTTCCTGTCTGACTGCGCAATACAGCACAGGAAAGAAAGCATGAATGAATTTATGTCGGATCTTCAACAGGGGAAAGCAAAACAGCCAACTTATCACGGGAGCGACTGTGGGAGCTGCTGTCCCCAAACTGGCTGAGCGGAGGGTCAGAGTCAAACTCCTGGCAGCAGAGCTATCATCACTTCATGCATGAGGAGGGAGTAGATACAGAAATGCAGAAAAGAGCTTTACTCCTGCAGCTGTGGACCACACAGGTGAGAGCTGGTTTATTGCCTGTCTCAAACAACCCTCAAACACAAACAAGGAAACACATTGATGCCAATATTCCCACACCCAGACTGCATGCTTGAATTCCACTCCAGGCTGCTCATCCTTCCAACAATACAGCAGTAAGAGGCAGTGGAGTCCTCTCTGCCAGTTACTCAGAGCTACCTGCCTCAACCTGTAACTCAGAGTGGAGTTTTATAGTTGTGGTTAAGTGACTCGGTTACTATGACACCTTATCTTATTTAAAGTTTAGTAATTAGATGTGAGTAAGATAACTGTGTTAGTAAGCGGAAGTTTCATCATCTTCTTGTTTTATACTACCTTCAGTACATTTTCTTGTCAAGTATTATTCATTTATGATTTAGTTTCAAATGGCTACAACGTACCATTTCCATTATTGACAATATTGACATAGGTGTGTTTCTTTAACTTCACCAGTCCAGACAAGTTTAGCTCAAGATGGTGTCATTGCTCTATTCTGCCAGGTGGGGGAGCTAGCAAGCTGTTAGGTTGTACAATGTAGCATAGGTTACTGTTTACCTATGCTAAATTTTAGCTGTGAAAGCTTCAGCCCTTTGTTAACCTGGATCAATGACTATAGTCCCCAGTAACACACCGTATTTAAGCGAGGAGAAATCTTTGCCAGGCCACCCACTACAGGCTTTTTTCTGATGCTCTGCTGGTTTGGGAATATTGCTATTCCTCCAGCATATTTGTTTGTGCTCTATCACGTCTGCTGGGATATTTGGGTACACAGTCTAAGTCTGGGACAGAAACTGGAGCACCACTGCAGAGAATAGAGGCATTAGATGTGAGACTAGTGGGACACACCAGAGTGAATGTGGCGTATACATGTGTTACAAGCAGACTGGCATTTTAGAGTGCAATGCTTGGATTTCATTAAAGCCACCTATACAACCTCATCATGAGAACTGCACAAGCTGGTGGTTGCTGTTGTCTTTCCATTTTTAAACAATCAACAACAACAACAACAGCAGTTATTGATTGACAGATTTTGACTTGATGTATTAGTTACTTTCCTTTTAGGAGAGATGGTGTCGTGTTGAGGTGTCTGTAAACCACCACATATGTGTTTTAATGAAAAAATAATTAGTGATTATATCGAGAAAGTCACTTTATGGCAAAATAAAGCAAGTCACTGGCTGTGTGAGTGAGTCTGGCATTCCTAGCTTTTGAAAGTATACAACTGCCAGTGAAGTCAAGTTATACGCTAAAGAAATAGTTTGGCATTCTGGGAAATATGCTTATTCAAGAGTTGCCACTTTCATGTCTATACACTAAAGATGATATTGGAGCCCGCAGCTGGTTAGCTTTGCATAGCATAAATACTGAAAACAGGGAAAAATACGCTAGCCTGGCTCTATTTGAAGCTGAAAACCACCTACCAGCACCTTTACGCGAATTAACACGCTATATGTCATTTGTTTAATCAATCAATCAAACTTTATTTCTATAGGACATTTCTTCCAAGTTAATGTAACACAATGTGCTTCATACAAAAGCGACATAAAATAAAAATGTGTTCAATTAAACAGAGTAAATATATACAAAACATGCCTCCTTTGGCCGCCACTCCTTCCAGTTCTCAACTGCAAATGAAATGAAATTAACTACAAAAAAATCCTGAAACTCAAAACCCTTATCCCACTAACTGCCTTTAAAGTACATCTGTCCAATCACTGTATGTGCTAACTGTTCTACATCATTCCTTCACTGTTTTGCATACCCTATTCCATTATCTCTGTCAGATGCACATCTTCATCTGCACTGCTATCATACCTGTTTTGCCGTTTCCTTTATTTTCATGACTATTTACATTGTAGATTATCACTGAAGGCATCAAAACTATGAATGAACACATATGGAATTATGTATTTAACAAAAAAGTGTAAAATAACTGAAAACATATTTTATATTCTAGTTTCTTCAAAATAGCCACCCTTTTCTTTTTTGATAGTGCTGCAAACCCTTGGTGTTCACTCAAACAGCTTCATGAGGTAGTCACCTGAAATGGTTTTCACCATTGTCAGGGTTAATTAGTGGAATTTCTTGCTTCTCTTGCCATTAATGGGGTTGGGACCATCAGTTGTGTTGTGGAGAAGTCAGGTTGATCCACAGCCAACAGCCCTATTGGACAACTGTTAGAATTCATTTCATGACAAGAACCAATCAGCTAAGTAAAGAGAAACAAGTGGCCATCATTACTTTAAGAAATGACGGCCAGTCATTCCGGAAAATTGCGAAAACTTTGAATGTGTCCCCAAGTGCAGTCGCAAAAACCATCAAGTGTTACAACGGAACTGGCTCACATGAGTACTGCCCCAGGAAAGGAGGACCAAGAGTCACCTCTGCTGCTGAGGATAAGTTCTTCTGAGTCACCAGCCTCAGAAATTGCAAATCAACAGCAGCACAGATTAGAGACTAAATGAATACCGCACAGAGTTCTAGCAGCAGACACATCTCTAGAACAACTGTTAAGAGGAGACTGCGCAAATCAGGCCTTCATGGTCAAATAGTAGCTAGGAAACCACTGCTAAGGAGAGGCAACAAGCAGAAGAGATTTGTTTGGGCCAAGAAACACAAGGAATGGACATTAGACCAGTGGAAATCTGGGCTTTGGTCTGATGAGTCCAAATTTGAGATCTTTGGTTCCAACTGCCTAGTCTTTGTGCGACACAGAAAAGGTGACTGGATGGATTCTACATGCCTGGTTCCCACCGTGAAGCATGGAGGAGGAGGTGTGATGGTGTGGGGGTGTTTTGCTGGTGACACTGTTGGGGATTTAGTCCAAATTGAAGGCATACTGAACCAGCATGGCTACCACAGCATCCTGAAGCAACATGCCATCCCATCCAGTTTGCGTTTATATGGACCATCACTTTTTTTTCAATAGGACAATGACCCCAAACACACCTCCAGTGTGTAAGGGCTATTTGACCAAGAAGGAGAGTGATGGAGTGCTGCACATCCACAGTCACCGGACCTGAACCCAATCAAAATGGTTTGGGGTGAGCTAGACCGCAGAGTGAAGGCAAAAGGGCCAACAAGTGCTAAGCATCTCTGGGAACTCATTCAAGCCTGTTGGGAAACCATTTCAGGTGACGACCTCTTGAAGCTCGTCAAGAGAATGCCTAGTGTGTGCAAAGCAGTAATCAGAGCAAAGGGTGGCCACTTTGAAGAAAATACAATATAAGACATGTTTTCAGTTATTTCACAGTTTTTACAAGTACATAATTATATATGTGTTCATTCATAGTTTTGATGCCTTCAGTGAGAATCTACAATGTAAATAGTCATGAAACGCATTGAAACTTTTGGCCTGTATATTGCGTTATAACTGATCTACATCACTAACTAGACCACAATTTGCACTAAGCACTCAGCAGTGATATTGAGTGTCTGTTCATGTATGTTGTGTTATTATAATATCAATTTTGCATGTCCATACTTACACCTCACTTTGTGCCGGCTTTGTAATGCCGACTTAATCTGCACTTTATGTAGCCTATTGTATTCAGTATTCTTTTATTGTATTGCATATGAAACTGTATGTTGTCTTGCACGTTTATGCTTTTCTTGGCCAGGTTGTCATTGCAAATGAGAACCTGTTCTCAACAGCCTACCTGGTTAAATAACGGTTAAATAAAAAATGAATTTTAAAAAGCATGTATAGAACACACACACACACACACACACACACACACACACAGAAATCTCTTCAGTAACTACATATCTAGTGTACAGATGTGTACGGTATAAATCTTCTTATCTGACTACCTAAGCATAGTTCCTGTAATGCTGAACTACTTCTTTAAAAGTCCCCACCGTGCTGCTGTTGAGGTAACCAGGCTCATATCATTATCTGAGGCATCAGATCTGATGATCTAAGAGGGAAGAAAGTCACTGTAATTCACCTCTAGTTGCTTTTGGGCATTTGCCCTGGCTGTCAATGAAGAGCTGACCTGAGATGTGCAGAGGTACGAAGAACCGCTCCCTTAACCCACAGCAATTACTGTGACAAGCTCAGATGTCTCTATACCCAGAGGCAGACAGCATTGTCTACAAAGTGTGGACTGATTCACTTACTTCTCCTCAAATCAGTCATATTCAGACAGCATCTTTACGGAGAGCTGCTGAAATATTATATTCCAAAACGTAAATAAATAATCAGAAGTATCTCTGTATTATATGCATTGTATGTCTAAATACATTTACAATTAATACCTGTATGACGCTCCGTTTGAATAATCCAGTTCCACTCCAGGATGAGCATTTAAATATTAATTGTCCATTTGAAAACAAGAAAAAATAAAAGAAAATAATAATAAAATTCAGTAGCACATGAAAAATACAAAATTAAATTTGCGTTTGCAGTGAAACTTGCTGTCTCACCCCCTCTCTAGCTTCCTCCATGCAGATGCATAAATATGATTATTGCCAGACCACCCCCTTTGAAGTCCTACATTATGTAATAGGTGCAAGCTATTAAAAAACATAAGATAAGATATACATGGCTCCTATACCAACTTTTGGACAGTGTTTAACACAAGAAGCTTATATAAAGAAGTGAATTTGTGCTGAGTTTGAAGTTTTTTTCTTTCAGTGCAATGCTGGACCTGCTGCCTTTTGGCTTCTTGGCTTCCTGCTCACGCACCCTGAGGCCATGAAGGCTGTACAATCAGAGATCAGAGGCCTTACACTCCTGGACACTTCCATACTGCACCCCCCCATCAACTTACTGGAAGCACACAGCACACCTGTGCTTGGTACGTAACAGCTGCTTGCAGCCTCTTTTTACTTATTCACTCTTATAACTTGAGGTTTAGCCACTCCAATGAGGTAGAAACAAAGGCTCATTTGTCCTCACTCATTTGTTGGAAAGAACAAGATAAGTACAGCAGCGTACTGAAACAATGACAGTGACAATACAAGTTTGACCTTTGATTCAGTTTAATAATGATTGTCTTTTTCATATATTCTCTCCAAATTAAGTCAGAGGGCACCGCCGATTTAACTCACGCTGACACCCCTCTGACATCATCCACTCTGCTGTCCTTTCCATTCTGCAGATAGCGTTCTGAACGAGACACTACGGCTCACAGCTGCAGTAATGATCAACAGAGAGGTGGTGCAGGACAAGATCCTGCACATGGCCAATGGACAGGAGTACCACCTCAGACAAGGGGACAAAGTGTGTCTGTTCCCCTTCCTTAGTCCTCAAATGGACCCACAGATATACCAAGAACCACAGGTACTTTTGTTTGTACTAAGAGAGACAACATCCAGAGCACAAACATGCACAACTGCACAAAGATTCTCTAATTACCTAACATTTAGCTAACATATAGTTGTGTACCTCCATTGCGATATTTTTAAGCCATACTATAGTGCACAAAGCAATCTTGAGGAGGCAGGATTAAGCGGCATGATTTAATTTACTGACAGAATACATCCTTTGGGATGAGCTGCTAATTCCTACAAATGAAACAAGTAGGAGTTGACTAGCCAGAGATGGAGACCAAATCCCAATGTTCATTCTATTTATTTGTCTTCAGTGGTTAGAGGTGATAATTACATATTTTGAACAGAAGATTTTGAGCAGGAGACATGTGATCTAGTCGATTTGCATGATACTATGATGCACATATTTTATGCCTTCGTGTTTTTTTAACAGATTTTCAAGTATGATCGCTTCTTAAATGATGATATGACCATGAAGGATAAGTTCTACAAAGAAGGAAAAAGGCTGAAGTACTACACCATGCCCTGGGGTGCTGGGAGAAATATCTGTGTTGGGAAAGAGTTTGCAGTTACGGCCATTAAACAGTGAGTGTAAAGATCCACTTAAAAATTTATATTTCCATGATGTATCTAATGTTTTGATACATTCATGATCAAAGCATTTCAATGTTACAGTTTCAGCCCAATTACCAGACCAGCAAAATCCATCTCCATATAACATTTTCCCTGTTAGCGTACTTGTCCTGCTTTTCATGCCTACTATCCTTATAAGCAACATGCATTGGTGGAAGAAGTATTCAGATCCTTTCCTTAAATACAAGTACTAATCCCACACTGTACGTACTCCGTTACAAGTAAAAGTCCTGCATTAAAAATGTTAAATAAGTAAAAGTGTGTAAGTATCATCAGGAAAATGTACTTAAAGTATTAAAAGTAAAAGTAGTCAATGCAGAAAAATCCTCACATTTTAAAAACTGGAAACAATCCAGACAGTTCTGTTAATCACTGTGTCACAAGTGTAATGTGTAAAGTGTTTAATGGTCTAATCATTTTAGCTGTATATAGTTGGATAATTTCATTTATAATAAAACCTACTTTATAAAAACTACATTAGTTTTGTGAGCAAAAATCTTATTTTTTAAAGTAACTAGTAAGTAATGCTGTCAGATTAATGTAGTGGAGCTAAAAGTGCAATATTTCTCTCTCAAATGTGGTGGCGTAGAAAGTGATGTGAAAAGAAAAGACTCAAGTAAATTATAAATACCTCAAATTTGTACTTAAGTACAGTACTTGAATAAGTGCACTTAGTTACGTTCCACCACTCGCAACATGCTTTAATATAGTTATCACTTATAGTCTGTAATGACCTGTATGAAAAGCGTGCCTTTGTCAGACATATCCACTTGCAAAGGTTAAAGCTCCATCCTTGTAATCCACAACACACAAAAAAGGGGATCAGGTTTGTTAATGTTGATGTGTAGACTGGGACATTTTGCTGTTTTTCTGCATTTCACTGAATGTGTGAAACCTAAAATTATTTGGTCTAATTAATAGTGTTTATCAGGGGGCAGTTTGTTGCTTGTTCTAAACTGATTTTTCCTTTCATTTCCCTAGATTTGTGTTCTTGGTCTTGACCCATCTTGATCTGGAGATGTGGGACCCAGAGGCTAAACTGCCACCAGCTAATCCCAGTCGCTACGGCTTTGGGATTCTCCAGCCGAACGGAGATCTGCAAGTCCGATACAGACTTAAGAAGACACATCGATGAAATGACTCCATCATTTGAATGAACCGTATATAACTGTAAAATTGTTGATTGATAAAGCGTTTTATTATATGTACTATATTTATACTATTATGTCTATCAGATTTAACTTGTTGTTTGTTATTCATATTTTCAATAAAAAGGAAAAACAAATGAATCATTTTCATTTGTCATTTTTTCCTCCAAACTTTGGGTAGAACAAATGTAGGCTTTAAAGTCACCCTTCACTCAACAATATGTTTAGCTTATTGTTACGTCACTTGGATGTTTGACCTTCACTGTGCAGAATTATGCATATGTGCAAAGTTTGACTCTAGAAGGCCCTTTTCATATTTGTCTGGGGGGAAAGTTTCTCTGTGCTCACCTAAAATGTTTGAGTTTAACATGTGTACGTACAAGAAGATTTTGTCACATCACTAGTCACTAGTTTGGAAGTATCATGGTGCGGATTGCAACTCACAGAAAGGTGAAACTTGAAACCTCCAGTGCACATACACAGATAATGGACTTGGAAGAGTGAGTGAAAAAGGAGATCTATATGTCTCCTATGACCCCAGATTTGTCTGGCAGGAGGGGGCTCAATACCTATATGTTGGGAACCAACCAGTCTACTAATGTGATATATTAATATAATACTCACTAGGGTCATTTCCAGCAGAATGAGTAATTTTAGTATTGGTACTTTACATTTCACTACTAATACTTCTGTGTTATGTACTTTGTATGATTTACTGTACCGTACTTTGATCAGTGCAGGATTTGTACTTGTAATGGAGTATTTTTACATTAATATAATGTTTTTAAAAAAAGGACCAAACTTTAAATTGTCAAATACACACAGTACAATGTAGTGACATTCTATTACTGCATTTAAACCATCCTAGGTATTTGGAGCAGCAGACAGCATCTGGCTGATCTGGGATTGATCCACCAACCTTGTGGTTGTGCAGAAACTATTTTATCTCCAGGCCACAAGACTTGGGATCTGAATACTTATTCTACCACTGCTTATATGTGAAGATAGGAGGAGAACAACCTACACTAATCATATTAAGCAGCATTAAAAACCACCTACCATCATATTAAACAGCATTACATTTACTTAAATCCCATATTAGATGCTTATTTAAATCCTTTCTTTGAACATGTAGCCTACCTAATTAATTATCACTCATATTGATGCCTTCATTACATAAAACCCGATTAATATATTTTCTCACTTTTTTCATGAGCACTATGCTTTTATCTAACAGTGCACCATATCGTAAACACCCACAGTGCCTATAAGTCTGTTAAGTGATAGGCTACATCCAGGCGTCAAGGCGCGGTGCTGAAAGAGTTAATCAGATGTGGAAGAGAGCGCTGAGCTTCCATGGATCCACCTTCAGAGATATTCTCACAGCTGACTGGGAAACACAGGTAGTCTGTCCGAATGGGCTGTCGGCATACTTGTTGATCTTCGGGCGAATCACTGGTGCTATATGCGGAGCAGGAAGCCGGCGGGTAGGCAGTAGATCGTGCTGAGGATCTCTCTGCCATGTCGGAGGCAGAGGAGGGGAAATGGATTGGTTTAGACCCTGGCAAAAGTAAACCAATAACGACGCATCCTTTTTTTAAATGCTACTGCTTCATCTCCGTTTGTGCCAGCGAATTGATTGTTCACAGAGCCGTACGTGCTGGTTTGATTCAGTGCAGGATGACAACAACACCTCCCTACGGTATTTTTTTAAGCTTATTTCAATCTTTGGAATTTGAATCATATGTAGGCTAACAGATCAATTGTAATAGATTATCAGTGGCATATAGGACTACTCTGCAATAAAACTGCACCAATATGGAGCAGGCAGCCTTTGAAAAAAAGAGACATGCTTAACGATGGATGATTTGCATTTACAACATTGCAGTTGGAGATGATTAAACATCACAATGAGCCAGTCTCAGTTTTGCTGCGCATAACAGTAGAGCATGTACACAAGGAAACATAGGCTACTGCTTATTATAGTGGCTCGTTTAATGCTAAATTATGTTATCGAAGCCCTGACTCCAATAGGAGGGTGGAGGCTCCTTCAAATGAACATTTCTTGTTACTGCTTCCCGCAGCCTGTTACTGCATGTCCAAAAGCCGACATATTTCCATCCTCAATTCTACATCCTTTTTATTTTTTTTATGGGCTTTGTAATGTATGTTGAAATAATGCGCAGACCTAATTGTGTTTGTGAAGTGTTAGAAACTTTGTGTGACAGGCAGCGATCAATGATCACATCTGCAGGCCCGAGGTGTTGTCGGGCTTCCCCGCTCTCATCACACAGACATTAAACAAAATGATCAGCATGTAAACATGTGCATCTCGTGCCACGTCCGCAGTCAGAAATAGGTGTTATAATGTTGGACACCTTTTGTCAGGATGATGATGTAGCCTATTTCTTCTCTGAGTCTTCCAAAGACAGCTCGCCATGATTCAGGGGGTGAACAGCGCTTCCTGGTGTTTCAGCACCATTAGAGTGGACAGCGCTCACTTTGTACCACACTGATCACTGTGGTGTCCTGCGTCCCCACCCACAGCACTGCATGGGCGTCACATGAGCAGTGATCAACCCAAATGCTAGGAATGACAAACTACTAACGGACACAATAATACAACAGTTTTATTATTGATATGAATATCAGTCACCATAGAGGAGATGTCTCCAAAATAACGAGTCAGTGCAAGTTGGTTTTAAAATTTAAAAGTTTTAGTCATGGTTCACAAATATTTTTCTTCTTAGCCCCAAATAGAAATGTATGATTCTGCAGACTGCTATCAGATGTGAGTCACCTCAAGAACCCACATCTTAGGGTAGCTATGTTTATGTTGCAGGTGTGGCTTATATGTTTGGATTCAGGACATCATTAAAAAAATCAAAGAAGACAATGCTATACAGTAGATGGTGTGTTAACAGCAACTAAAGAGTGAAAATCCAGAGATAATAATTAAATTTGTCCTGGTTAAATTTCACTCCCCAGGAGCCCTTTAAACTAGTGATTTTCAAGAGTCTGCAGTTCCATAATGGGTTTCATTAGGTTTTAAAGTAGGTTTTACTGGTTTAGGTGATAATATAATATTAAGTGAGCCTTCCATTACCTCCTCCCCTTATTAACTTCTAATACTGTATACATGTATCTTCTCAAGAATCCTTGTCTAAGGGGTAGATGGGTTGTTGATTAAAAAAAGAATTTATAAAAGATACTAGTGAAATATCTAAATAAAATGATCAAATTTAACTGTTTCTTATTTTTTCTCCCTTCGAGCCTTTTAAAACAGTGATTTTGTATTATTGTCTTCAGTACCCTGCAGTTCCTCATTGGTTGAAAATTTATTTTTTTTGTTTTGTTTTTTAACTTTTGCTGGGCAAGAACATTGAATGACGCTAACAACATAAAAAAAGTTTCCACTTTTCTTTCTTGTTTGCTACCAAAAGGTGTGAGTCATATCAAGAATCATAATCTTGTTTATTGTTTACAAAGGAAAGAATTTTCCATAATTAGTAATCAACAGTGAAATATCCTGAATTTTCTTTTAAAATACGATGTTACTGCAGATGTGGTGATAATAACAATACTTAAATGCCTTGCAATAATAGTTTACTTAATCTATCTTTTATTTGCCTTCAGCCCTATAAATCAATGATGACATATAATGACATACTAGAATGACAAACCATTTGCGACTGAAAACACTGCCTGAAACCATTGGTTTTGGCTTGTGACCCCTCATCATCTGAAATCATCTTGATACCTGTCAGATTAATCTTATTGACTCCTAACCCCGGGTTAGTAACCACTGCTTTAAACTCTCCCTGGGATCCAGGCCTAAATTCTTAATCACCATAGAAGTTCTGACTCGAATGATTAAGGTGTGGGCCTTAACATTTGGGGCTAATCCTATAATACTAATGATTTCTTTTTTTCTTTGTTTTGAATCTTTTAGATAAAATAATGAAAGAAAACAGGACCAGCTGTAGTCCATAGCCCTGGATGTTTGCCTGATTCCTCAACCTAAAGTCATCATGGAGAAATCCTTGGCAGAGCTAAATAAAGCTGGCTCCCACTCAACATCATTGCTGCCACCTGAACCGGTGGACATCATTCGCAGCAAGTCATGTTTCCGTAGAGTAAGGCTGAATGTGGGGGGTCTCCCACATGAGGTCTTGTGGCGAACGTTAGATAGGTTACCACGAACACGTTTGGGGAAGTTAAGAGATTGTAACGCCCATGAATCTCTGATGGAAGTGTGCGATGACTACAACCTTGAGGAGAATGAATACTTTTTTGACCGACATCCAGGGGCGTTCACGTCAATTCTGAACTTCTACCGCACGGGTAAACTGCACATGATGGAAGAAATGTGTGCCCTTTCGTTCAGTCAAGAACTCGACTACTGGGGCATTGACGAGATCTACCTGGAGTCGTGTTGCCAGGCAAGATACCACCAGAAAAAGGAGCAAATGAATGAGGAGCTCAAACGAGAGGCTGACAATATGAAAGACATAGAGGGAGAAGAATTTGACAACACTTGCTGTGCCGAAAAAAGAAAGAAACTTTGGGACCTTCTGGAAAAGCCCGGCTCATCTATTGCAGCAAAGGTAACTGTCATGAATGTTGGGTGTAAGAGATGTGGGGATATCATGAGATATTGGTTGGATCATCCTCTATTAGCATGATGATTTGCACCTCACAGGTCCACACACACACACACACACACACACACACACACACACACACACACACACACACACACACACACACACACACACACACACACACACACACACACACACACACACACACACACACACACAGCTAGAAAAGCAGACACACACACACACACACACACACACACATACAGCTAGAAAAACAGACACACATACACACACACACAGACAGCCAGACAAACACAGACACACACACACACACACACACACACACACACACACACACACACACACAGACACACACCAGACAAACACAGACACCACTATGAAGGTAAATATGGTGTAAACGTGAGAGAGCAGATGATTTCAGAACTTGTAGAAAAAAATCTGTACTCGTATTTTTTTCCTCTTCAGTCACTTTTCCTACAACCTCGACTCAGTGATCCGACCTCTGGAATCTCTCTGCAGCTTCTCATCTTATATATATATTATATTATTATATTATATATTATTATATTATATATTCCAACCTCTGGAATCTGTCTCTGCAGCTTCTCATATTATATTATATTATATATTATGCATTATATATTATATATTATATATTATATATTATATATTATATATTATATATTATATTATATATATATATTTTATATTATTATTATATTATATTATATATTCCAACCTCTGGAATCTCTCTGCCTTCTCATATTATATATTATTATATTATTATATTATATTATAATAGCGATGCTCTCTCCATCACACAGGCTCACAGGCTCGACTTCTGCAACACTTCTTCTACAACTAATTTGTACCTGTGGAGCTCTGAGTCAACAGGACAGGGAGCAGGGGGGCAGGGTTTCTATCACCAGATGAGGGACAACTCTGTCCGGCTTATTTATGTAGCATGAAAGCTAGCGTTAGCTAACTACAGCCCCTTCTAAATACTGTAAATACCTTTAATTATCTCAACACTTTAACAGTCACACTGCAACACTGGAGGGGGCTCCAGGTCCTGCAGCCGCGGACGGACCGCTGCAGTGGGGGAGGGGGTCCAGGTCCTGCAGCCGCAGACGGACTGCTGCAGAGGGCTCGGCCAGCTTCAACATTTCTAGAGAGCTCCGCTGCTGACCTGACCTGATCTGATCTCCAGCGGGACACGGAGCTCCAGACCCGTAGCAGCGGCACAACCCCCACCCCGGGCTCACCGCCAGTGTTGGTGGAATAGAAAGCTAGCTTAGCGAACTAACCAGCCCTTATAAATAAATACAAGTTAATTTAATTTAAAAGGCAGGCGTTATATACCACTGATGGTGGTCCGTCGTGTGTGTGTGTGTGTGTGTGTGTGTGTGTGTGTAGATGCAGCGAGAGGAGCTGGTTAAACTCCCTCTTCGAACTACCCGATGAGCACCGCGGCGTTCCTGCAGGACTCGGGGTCTCGCTTGACCCTGCTGGGGCCCAGAGCCAGGCGGTCGCAGGACTCAGACCAGGTAACACTCAGACCAGGACCAGGTAACACTCAGACCAGGTAACACTCAGACCAGGTAACACTCTGACCAGGACCAGGTAACACTCTGACCAGGTAACGCTCAGACCAGGTAACGCTGAGACCAGGTAACACTGAGACTAGGTAACTCATGGCAACAGGGTAAACAGATGCTCTTGTGTGAAGTGAACAACATCTTTCAGCTTCCTGCTGAGATATATGAGACTTTTATTATGAAATCAGGAAGTTATTTGCTTACGGAGATCTGCAAGTTATGCAGCGAAAGTGCGGCGTATTTGAAATTGTGTATATATATATATATATATATATATATATATATATATATATATATATATATATATATATATATATTATAATATACACTATATATCCGGAGAGACTGGTTATATTATGTTATTATATATCTGTGAGGGACTGAGTAATATAGGAGCCGAGGCCCCAGGGCAACTTCCCTGAGGAACTTCACGCTGTTTTCACCAGAAAACAAGATGATCAACAGACTGACTCTGTGGTTCGGCGTGGACTCTATGTCTCTAGACCTCCTCTGACTGTAACCTGTGACCTCTGACCTCCCAACCTGCTCAGGTGTGACTAACCTCTGCTCTGGTCCCTGTGCCCTCTGACCTCTGACCTGTGCCCTGGTCCCTGTAGGCGAGCTGGAGCTGGTGCTGGACCGGCGGCTGCAGCAGGACGATAACCGCGGCCTCGGCCAGGGCGTCACCGACAACAAGCTGACCGCCAGCCACTTCCTGCTGCTGGGAGGACCGGAGAGGCCAAGGTAGGAGCGGGGCGGGTCTGATATGGGTGGAGCTGGTATAAGGGGCGGGCGCCGGGCAGAGGGGGTATTCTAACAGGGGCAGGGCTTAATGTAGGGACATGGTCTGTGTGTGCATCCATCCAGATTTTATTAGTATTTTCCTGTGTTGTGTGTGACAGGAAGTGGGCGGGGCCTCAGTAGAACACCTGTCTCTGCTCGCCCACCTGACCTCGCTCTCCCTCCTCCACCCCCATCACTATGGTTGCCCAGCGACAGCCAGCTGCCCAAGCTCCGCCCCTTCCTGCCGCTCCGCTCCTCGCTGCCGTGTGGCGTTCACCTTCTGAACCTCCGGACGCTGGAGGACGCTCAGGTAACACCTGGTTACCACGGTAACACCTGGAGACCACTCTCACATGCTTAACCAGGTAACACCTGGTTTGTGTTGAACAGGAAGCAGATAATCCGTCACAGGAAGTGGCTCTCCTCCTCCACAGGAAGGGCTTTGACTGTAGCTCCGCCCCGAGCCGCAACTGCAGTGCATGTGGAGCGTGCACGGGAGGGGTGAACACAGAGCCCCACGCATGCACACACACACACACACACATATGTATGTATGTATGTATGTATGTGTATATATATATATATATATATATATATATATATATATATATATATATATATATATATATATATACATACATACATACATACATACATACATACATACATACATACATACATACATACATACATACATACATACACACACACACACACACACACACACACACACACACACACAGTATATAACAGGGGTGGCGAACCTGCGGCTCGTGAGCATGCGGCTCTTTGCCTGCTCCTGTGAGGCTCTTACTGCGTGGCTGGGTTTAAAATAAAAAAATATAAAAGAAAAAAAAAGAAAAATTTATTTATATAAATACATATACTGTGTATATTAGACCCTTTTGCGTTTGGTATCGCGTTGGTCTGTAACATTATAGGACATAGGACAATAACCATGTGGTTTGTGTAAGTGGTGTTGCCGTAGCTAGCTGTATTGTGTATTGACAATGCAAGGTAGGTGTTGCTAGCGAGTAAATAATGGCAGAGTCCGAGGGAAAAGTAAAGCTAAGCGCAAATATGAAGAGGAGCACAGGACATTTTTATCTGAGTGGGAGGAACTGTATTTTTGTGGAGCGAAATGGGAAGCCTTTCTGCTTGATTTGCGAGACTTCGCTATCGCATTTAAAGCATCAAACCTGGAGCGCCATTTCACCTCCTCCATGCTAACATCGCCCGGGATTTCCCCAAAGGCAGTGAACTCCGCAAGCAGAAGGTAAACACGTTGAAAGCGGCAGTCAGAGAAGCAGACTCAACTTTTGAAAATTCGCAAAGCACTCAGAGACTGTCACATTAGCATCATATCAGGTAGCATGGAACATTGCTCGTGCTAAAAAGCCATACAGTGAAGGGGACTTTGTGAAGACATGTCTCAAAGATGTCATTCGCTATCCTCGCGCCTGAAAATGACAATTTAAAGCGGTCTGTGTCTGACCTGCAGCTGTCACGGCACACAGTTGAACAGAGAATATCGGATATTAACAAGTCCATTGAAACACAGTTACATACGGACCTTGAGAAATGCATGTATTTCAGCATTGCTTTGGATGAGAGTTGTGACATTCAAGATAAGCCTCAGTTGGCAATATTTATACGGTCTGTGTCAGAAGACTGCACAATTAAGGAAGAGCTGCTTGACATTGTGCCGTTAAAAGACAGGACTCGTGGTATCGACCTGAAGGAGGCACTCATGACTGTTGCTGAGAAGGCAAATTTGCAGTTGTCAAAACTGACCGCAATAGCCACAGGCGGTGCACCAGCTATGTTAGGCGCTGCAAATGGCCTTGTTGGGCTGTGTAAAGCTGACGACCGTTTCCCGTTTTGGACATTTCACTGCATCATCCATCAAGAGCATCTGGTGTCTAAGAAGCTGAACTTGGACCACGTCATGAAACCAGTGCTAGAAATTGTGAATTTTATTCGCACTCATGCTCTCAATCACAGACAGTTCAAAAACCTAATAGCTGAACTTGATGAAGACCTTCCCAGTGATCTGCTTTTTCACTGCAATGTGAGATGGCTTTCAAGAGGTAACATGCTTTCCCGTTTTTGAAATGTTGATCCCAGTGAAGCTGTTTCTGGAGAGAAACATAAGGAATACCCTCAGCTACACGACCCCCAGTGGATTTCAGATTTGGGGTTTCTGGTCGACATGCTGCATCATCTGAACAAACTGAATGTAGATCTGCAAGGAAAGTTAAAAATGCTGCCTGACCTGGTGCAAAGTGTTTTCACATTTGTCAACAAGCTCAAGCTATTCAGACCCATCTTCAAAGAGAGAGCTCACACATTTCCCCTCCTTGTTGAAGGCAAGTGGAGGAGCAGCTGAGGTCTTACAAAGGAGCACTGCATGCTATGCAACACTGGTTGAAAATCTTCAGCAGAGTTTTGAGGACAGATTCTGCAACCTGAGGGAAAAACGGCCACAGATCACCTTCCTCATTAACCCTTTCACTGCTGAATCAGACTGTTTGAAAGCCCCTTTAGTGACAAATGAAGCAGCGTCCCAGTTGGAGATGATTGAACTTTGTGAGGATGACAGACTGAAATCTGTGTTGAGAGAAGGAACCACAGAGTTCTGGAAAACAGTGCCCACAGACAGATATCCCAATGTTAAACAAGCTGCACTCAAGCTAATGTCAATGTTTGCAGCAACTTATGTCTGTGAATCAGTGTTTTCTACACTGAAACAAGTAAAGTCAAAGCATCGTTCTGTTCTTACCGACACACACGTGAAAGAGTTACTTCGAGTGGCCACAACTGAGTACAAGCCAGACCTGAAAAGGCTTGTGGATACTAAAGACTGCCAAGTTTCCCACTGAATCAGTCTAGGTAAGAAAGAAACCTATAAAACTGTTTTGCTGCTGTGTGTGTATATATATATATATATATATATATATATATATATATATATATATATATATATATCAGCCTGATGTAGTGTGGGCGTGTTGTGGCTCTTTACTATGGTGCAGGTTTTTTTTTGGCTCTTTATGCTGGACTGGTTAGCCACCCCTGGTATATAATATAATATAATGTATTTTGTGTTCCAGGTGAATCTGGACTCCCTCTTCTCTCCGCTCCGGTTCAGGTCTCTCCGGCGTTCAGGTCTCACTCTGCTGCGAGACCACGATGAACCGGAGTCCGCCCGGCAACAGACGACGTTGCGCATCACTCGCCTGCGACCAATGGAAATCAGCGCTTTCCGCGCAGAAATCAACTGAAGAACAAGATTTCAAACATATTTTTGTGTTTTTAAAAAATTTATATAAATTATTCCTGGATAACTGACACAATGAGAACCAATCAGAATCCACCCTCAGAAACCATACACAGGGTAATTAGATGAGAGCCAATCAGAATCCCTTTATTTAGTGCATGTGAAGAAGAAATACACAGATGATCTCTAAATATATAAAAAATATATCAAAATTATAATGTAGACTATGCTGTTACATGTCACTGGGCCTTTTTAAGTGGCTGCACCTGCGTATACTTTGTATACCTGAATATATCTGAGTATCAGAATCAGAAATACTTTATTGATCCCAGATGGGAAATTCTGTGTATACCTGCGTGTACCTGCGTATATCTTAGTATACCTGCGTGTACCTGCGTATACTGGTGTGTACCTGCGTGTACCTGCGTGTACCTGCGTATATCTTAGTATACCTGCGTGTACCTGCGTATACTGGTGTGTACCTGCGTATATCTTAGTATACCTGCGTGTACCTGCGTATACTGGTGTGTACCTGCGTATACCTGAGTATACTGCGTGTACCTGCGTCTATCTTAGTATACCCGTGTACCTGCATATACTGGTGTGTACCTGCGTATACCTGCGTATACCTGAGTATACTGTGTGTACCTGCGTATATCTTAGTATACCTGCGTGTATCTGAGTATACCTGCGTATATCTGAGTATGCCTGCATGTACCTGCGTATACTGGTGTGTACCTGCGTATACTGAGTATACCTGCGTATACTGGTGTGTACCTGCGTATACTGAGTATACCTGCGTATACTGGTGTGTACCTGCGTATATCTTAGTATACCTGCGTATATTTGAGTATGCCTGCATGTACCTGAGTATACTGCGTGTACGTGCGTGTACCTGAGTATCACATAGACTACAGAGAGAGATAAGCAGCCATTGGAAAATATAAATTATTGGTAAGTAACGTGTGATGGTTTTAGCAGGTTAATGCTAATGCGTTAGCTGTAGCATTAGCTAATCAGTTAATGCCCTTAGCTGTAGCATTAGCTAATCAGTTAATGCCCTTAGCTGTAGCATTAGCTAATCAATTAATGCCCTTAGCTGTAGCATTAGTTAATGCCCTTAGCTGTAGCATTAGTTAATGCCCTTAGCTGTAGCATTAGTTAATGCCCTTAGCTGTAGCATTAGCTAATAAGTTAATGCCCTTAGCTGTAGCATTAGTTAATTAGTTAATGCCCTTAGCTGTAGCATTAGCTAATTACTTATTGACCTTAGCTGTAGCATTAGTTAATTAGTTAAGCTAGCTCAGGTTAGCTGTACCATTAGCTAGCTCAGGTTAGCTGTAGCATTAGCTAGCTCAGGTTAGCTGTAGCATTAGCTAGCTCAGGTTAGCTGTAGCATTAGCTAGCTCATGTTTGCTGTCACTACTTTTATCTGACAACACTGAAATATGACGTGTTGCTACGGCAACAAAAGGACCAAAGTTGAATGTTTTCAACGTGAGAGATTCTGTTACTGCGGTTAAATACAGGATGATGCATTGTCGGAAAGCGGTCGGCGGGTCATTGATTAATGATTGTTTTGTAATTGTCTGTTTTGCTGTGAAAAGGAAAGTTTTGGGAAACTATGAAATCATTTTTAGTTTTTTTAGAAATTCTATATTTTATATTCTATAAGTTTACTGCTGAAAGTTATATAAAGTATTTAATGTTTTTATCTGTTTATTTTGTGGAAAATGTCTGGTTTTAATTCAAAATAAATTATCTTTAATTTTCCTTTTAGTTTAAGATTTATTTATTTGATGAGGACATTTCTGTATTCCTACAGATTTTATATTTAAATAACAGAATGGAGACAGTACTGAGCATGTGCGACTCCCAACAAAGATGGACAGGAAGTGAGATGCCACGCGACAGGTGCTGTTTAAAAAGTGAGAGGAATAAATACGTCTGACCAGATCATTTATATTGAATATTTTAAATAACACAAAACAATAAATGGTGTAGGTAATACATCTGAATTCATACCTGGCTGACGATGGGAGCAGCGGGATGCAAAAAACAAGAGTTACTGTTGCACTAGTCAGGACATGTTGCCGTGCCAACGTTGCAATAAAGGTTTCCTAAATGTTATGTAAATTAGATATGGTGCAGCTGGGCATCAAGCTGGGCATCAAGCAGGACATGAGCCCCCCTCCTCCTCCTCCTTCTCTCCATCTGTATGCAACTCATCCATTAATGCATGTTACTAACTCAACTTCTTTCCTTTCCCTGAGTCTTGTGCTCTCTCACCCTCTCTCTCTCTCTCTCTCTCGCCCCGGAGTCTTCTCTCTCTCTCTCTCTCTCTCTCTCTCTCTCTCTCTCTCTCTCTCTCTCTCTCTCTCTCTCTCTCTGACCTGGGAGATAAATAACATCCCAGAGTCCAGTCTAGACCTGCTCTTTATGGAAAGACCTGGGAGATAAATAACATCCTATAGAGTCTGGTCTAGCATCAGGTAGAAACAAGCTGTAATGTAACAGTGGAAAGATGAACCAAGACGACTTTTAGTAGTTTTATTTAGTTTCTGTCCACTTTGAAGTGAGTTTTACGATGATAAAAGTAGTGATTATTTACATGGAGTCTGGTGGAGATATGCTGCTCTATACACGCTAAAAGTAGTGATTATTTACATGGAGTCTGGTGGAGATATGCTGCTCTATACACACTAAAAGTAGTGATTATTTACATGAAGTCTGGTGGAGATATGCTGCTCTATACATGCTAAAAGTAGTGGTTATTTACATGGAGTCTGGTGGAGATATGCTGCTCTATACACACTAAAAGTAGTGATTATTTACATGGAGTCTGGTGGGTAAATAAATCTGTCTGTAGCAACCCTTGGATCCAAAAAGAAAGTCTTGACTGATGCATAAGGTGTCTTTTATTTAGGTTTCCAGACCAGCATGACATTCAACATTCGTTAATCCATCGTCACATCTTGAAATCTGAATTGAAAACAAACATTTTACTTCATTATGTGAACAGACATTTAGGATGACAAACATCTCAACTACACGGCAAGATAGACCATACATCCAAACATCCATCATAAAACGGACGTCAAGTTCATAAAGTTCATAAATGAAAACACAAAATCTCAGAGAACATCCTGTAGGCCCAGACCCTGCTGCGTATTGTTCAGATATTGTCCTAACCACAGCTGAGAGGTGCTTCTCATTCATGAAAATAACCAAGCCTGTTCTCAGGAACACCATGACCCAGGAGAGGCTGACCCCCAAAGTATTTATCACTAGCTGTAACTGTGTGTGAGTTCTTTCTTCATCTGATCCACATTTTCAACGACCTTCTGACAGTAATCAGCTACATCCCTACTTCCTGTCTGTTCAGACACTCGTCTCATGGACTTCTCTAAGTCCTCCATGTCTCTCAGAGTGATTCCAGCCTGAATTTTAGCTGATCTTTTCCCCAACAGCTCACACATCCACTTTATTTCTTCAGCTGATCTTTTCCCCAACATCTCACACATCTTCTTTATTTCTTCAGCTGATCTTTGCTCCAACTTCTCACACATCCACTTTATTTTTCCAGGATCTTCTTCAGCCATTTAATGTTCTCCATGAACTCTTCCACCAGCTCTCTCAATTTCTTTATACTTGTCTCCTCCTTTCTTTTTTATCTATATGTGCACCAACAGCCACCGCTCCTCCTCCTACTGCTGCTGCTACTGTCATACCTACTGCTGCTAATATTCCTCCTCCTCCTGCTGCTGCTGCTGCTGCTGCTGTTGTAATACCTCCTGCTGCTAATACTTCTCCTGTTAATGCTAGTCCTGCTGCTAAACTCGCCCCCCCAGTGATTGGAGCTGCAATGATTGCGGCTACTCCTGCTCCTATTAATGTTCCTCCATAAGTAGCTGCTACCCTTTTGGTTTCATCTGCTTTCTCCACCATCCTTCTCATCTCATCAGTTTTCTTCGTAACCTCTCCAACAATCTGACCCATCCTGCGTTCTCTGTTGTCAAACTCTATGATGAAGGAAGACGCACAATCTTTAAGATTGTCCATTAATTCAGAGAGATCAGGAGGGAGTTCTTTACTCCTTCTTCTTCTTTTTGGCATTGAAGCCATCTTCAGGTCTCCTGGTCCTCCTGACGTGTTAAGATCTCCTCTTCAGAGAGATGAAGAACTGTGGAGACAGGAAGAGACACACACCATCAGAACACACACACTCTCACACACACACACACACACAGAATACACACACATGGACACACACACTAGGATAGAAACTAACAATGTTCAGATGTGAGTCATTCAATAAATGATTATTGTTCATCTTAAATCCAGCAGCCATCTTCATATTAGACCAACATCCTGTTGGTTACTATAGCAACACTCAGCCCAGACGAGTTTTATTCTCCTCAAAACAAGTTTATTTTTCATTTTTAAAGAACTATACAAAAATAATCTCAACTTTTTAGCATCTTTCTCTGTCTCCTGCAACGTCACGTCTTGGTTTGGATCACAGTGGACACACTTTCCTTCATATCAATACTATATATAATATAAATATAGCAATACTATATAATTATATCAATACTATATATAATATCAATCTATCAATACTATATATAATATAAATATAGCAATACTATATATAATATAATTATATCAATACTATATATAATATCAATATATCAATACTATATATAATATAAATATATCAATACTATATATAATATAAATATCGCAATACTATATATAATATAAGTATATCAACACTATATTTAATATAAATATATAACTTAGAATTAACAATCGAGTAGGGGACTGACAGCAACATAACCAATCACAGTGAATGTCACTGAATGGAGCCTACTGGCAGTACACGGGGGGGGGATCCTACCTGTTTGTGAGGTGATGCAGTTCCAGCAGCTCAGTCTTCATGTCTGTTGATCAGCATCTGAAATCAGAAGCGTCCTGAAGGTTAACACAAAGGTAAGAGCTTCTTACCTGTTTGTTGATGCAGGTACAGCAGCTCTGAGCACGCTCAGTCCTCGTGTCCACACGTCCTCTCTCTGTCCTCGTGTCCACACGTCCTCTCTGTCTTCACCTCCACACGTCCTCTCTCCGTCTTCACCTCCACACGTCCTCTCTCTGTCCTCGTGTCCACACGTCCTCTCTCTGTCCTCGTGTCCACACGTCCTCTCTCAGTCCTCATGTCCACACGTCCTCTCAGTCTTCACCTCCACACGTCCTCTCAGTCTTCACCTCCACACGTCCTCTCTGTCTTCACCTCCACACGTCCTCTCTCCGTCTGTCTGATCAGAACCACGTCTCTGAGTTATTTCTTTGAAATCACATGACCAGAGCAGCAGCGTCTCACTCAAAGTAACTGATTAACTTTTATAGATATAAAGAAATATCAACAGTCTGATGACGGTCCTGCAGAAACAGGAGGTCCAGATATAAAAGGTTAACAGACTTTCATTCGGTTACATGGACGCACTTTACCTCAAGGCCAAGTAATTTAGGAAGTATTTTATATATTTTAATGTATATTTATATATTTATTTAAATATTTTTAGTCCTTTTTAAGCAAAGCATAAATAAATTTGATGGAAAAAATATTTGTTGCTATTTTTTGATGTATCTATTTTTTTTCTAAAATATGATCTATATTATAATAAGTCCCAGTCTGTATCTCCCGAGATGGACATTTACAGTAACATTTTACATTTATTATATTTATTATAGTTTGTATGCCAACTTTTAAAAAAAATTCATAAACAATTCATCAGCTACATTATTTCATGTTATCGATACAAAAAACTGCTCCCAAGATGCATTGCCCATGTAGGATATACATTTAACATTTCATAACTTTTAAGCAGTTCCTGTGTTTTTAATTGGACCCTCTTCCCCGCCCGTGGCGCCCCCACCAGATATGGTCTACTGGAGGCTGGGAACAGCTGCCGGAGACCTCTGAAGACGTGGACGCTGGTGAGTTCATCATCACACCTGAGTGTAAAATAACAAGAAATCAGTGCTGCACACCTTCATCCTAAGTCCTCTTCCAGGTCTGTAGAGAACAGGCCTCAAAACCTCAGTGGGTGATCAGAACTGTTACATCTGACAGCATCCAGGTATTCAATGCCAGGATCCAGGCCAGCATAAAGGTATTCAATGCCAGGATCCAGGTATTCAATACCTGGATGCAGCTGTGAGAAGATCCTTTAAAAAATATCTAAAAGAACATGTAACCCTATCCTGACTCTTTTCATCACTCTAAAATATCATAATCGTGATAAATATAACAACCTTACATCATCGCCAGAGTCTTTGACCACCTGTGCTGCCATTTTGGATTTTGATACACATTTTTGTAATGTTGTTATAAAGTCACATGACCTTATCACATGACCCATCCCCCATCAGTGTTTCCCATCAACTGCAACCACATAATGCCCCCCAAGCTCCTCCCCCTACAACCTGTTAAATGACTCTATCCTTACAGTTAAATCAAATGTATTTTAAGATTGGGATATATTGTAATATCGACGATTATATCTTATATTTATTTTAATGTAGTTTTTCTGTGTAATCCTTCTAGGAGAGACGCCAGGGAGAACTTTTATTTAAAGTTAGACTGAACAATAAAACTTTCTGATATTATATATCTCTCCCTGGTGGACTATTGGACTGAGACTGAGAGACAGGCCTTCTCTATGGGCTGCCCCGCATCCACAGATATTCATTCTAGCATCTTTTTGGGCCCTGGGTACTCAGCCCCCCCCCCCCTCACTCCCAACCTAAACTAACCTCAGCAACATGAACAATAACACTGATATGATATTTAATATGGTGGACGGTTGGTTTAATATTTAACTTTGGACTCTTGGACTGAGAATATTTTATTGAAGCTGTAAATTCATGTTGATGACCTCTGATCAGACCTGATCCTGGTAATCCAGAGAGAGGAAAGCTATCTGGAGGGTCAGGACTAGTTTGGGTCTTCTAGTCTCAGTAAAGTCTTAAATATGTAACATGTTCATATATAATCCTCCTAAACTAATATAGTGGTCCTGATATCTGGAAAGTCAGGACTAGTTTGGGTCTTCCAGTCTCAGTAAAGTCTTAAATATGTAACATGTTCATATATAATTCTCCTAAACTAATATAGTGGACCTGATATCTGGAGAGTCAGGACTAGTTTGGGTCTTCTAGTCTCAGTAAAGTCTTAAATATGTAACATGTTCATATATAATCCTCCTAAACTAATATAGTGGTCCTGATATCTGGAAAGTCAGGACTAGTTTGGGTCTTCCAGTCTCAGTAAAGTCTTAAATATGTAACATGTTCATATATAATCCTCCTAAACTAATATAGTGGTCCTGATATCTGGAGAGTCAGGACTAGTTTGGGTCTTCTAGTCTCAGTAAAGTCTTAAATATGTAACATGTTCATATATAATCCTCCTAAACTAATATAGTGGACCTGATATCTGGAAAGTCAGGACTAGTTTGGGTCTTCCAGTCTCAGTAAAGTCTTAAATATGTAACATGTTCATATATAATTCTCCTAAACTAATATAGTGGACCTGATATCTGGAGAGTCAGGACTAGTTTGGGTCTTCCAGTCTCAGTAAAGTCTTAAATATGTAACATGTTCATATATAATCCTCCTAAACTAATATAGTGGTCCTGATATCTGGAGGGTCAGGACTAGTTCTGGTCTTCTAGTCTCAGTAAAGTCTTAAATATGGAACATGTTCATATATAATCCTCCTAAACTAATATAGTGGTCCTGATATCTGGAGGGTCTCCAGCCTCTTCTTCACTAACTGTGTTTGATCAACGTGAACAAATGCTGAACATCCAAGATCAGCTACAGCTGTGACATCATCACATCTCTGAATATATATCTAGTCTTCTGATGACATCATCACATCTCTGAATATATATCTAGTCTTCTGATGACATCATCACATCTCTGAATATTAGTGTAGATAAAACTAGTGAGACGTCTCACTCTGGAGCTAAAACAGAGACCTGAACACACAGGGTTAGAGCAGAATATGTCCTAAAAACTGCAGAATAACAATGTGAGTTGTCATTAATTAGACAGCGTGTGATTCATGTCCTGGTGTCTGAATCACGGTGGTCTGGATCAACTCCCAGCTTTAGCACAACGTGTTGGATAATCAACATTAAAACAACTTGAAACAGAGACGGCTGCTCCAAGGCTCCCCCCATCTACTGACACTGGTGTCCCCCCCAGCATCAGAACGGAGGGGCTCCGTGCTGGGTCTCATCGGGCACTCTGCCATGTTGGTCGCAATCTTAGCAACTAAACTAACAAAAAGAGTGAATAAATAAAAATACAAGATTCTTAACAAGCCGAGTTAGCCTAGTCCAAGATTTCATAATAAAATACATATCAACATGAAATATTAAAAGTGGCGGTCTGAACATGGATGAAGGCCCTGGCATCTCCAGGCTGCTGGGAGGACTGCTTGTCCCCTGTCTGTAGGTGCAGATGGGAGGACAACTCGTCCCCTGTCTGTAGGTGCAGCTAGGAGGACAGCTTGTCCCCTGTCTGTAGGTGCAGCTGGGAGGACAGCTTGTCCCCAGTCTGTAGGTGCAGCTGGGAGGACAACTCGTCCCCAGTCTGTAGGTGCAGATGGGAGGACAACTCGTCCCCTGTCTGTAGGTGCAGCTGGGAGGACAACTCGTCCCCTGTCTGTAGGTGCAGCTGGGAGGACAGCTTGTCCCCTGTCTGTAGGTGCAGCTGGGAAGACAGCTTGTCCCCAGTCTGTAGTGCAGCTGGGAGGACAACTCGTCCCCTGTCTGTAGGTGCAGCTGGGAGGACAACTTGTCCCCTGTCTGTAGGTGCAGCTGGGAGGACAACTTGTCCCCTGTCTGTAGGTGCAGCTGGGAGGACAGCTTGTCCCTAGTCTGTAGTGCAGCTGGGAGGACAACTCGTCCCCCGTCTGTAGTGCAGCAGCTGCTAGTTGTGTGTCTGTAAGAATGAAAACGTGTTATATATATATCTTTTAAATGCTAAGCTATCCGTAGCTAAGCTAACGGTCTGAACGGACTGAGCCCAGTAGAATGAGGATGTTCCACTGGAGCATAATGACCAATTGTGTCTCCATCTTAACTTCTACTAATGAATTGTCCTGTTCTTGTGGTTTCTTCTTGTTTTTTACTAAATGTTACTATCAACCCGCCCGATGGACTGCAGGGGGACGTTTGTCCCCGGGCTCCAGTCTGGCAGGTCTACGTGTACTGCTCTACTTGTTCATCAATGTGCATTGTCCTGCATTATTACATTAATTGAAATTAAAACTATGCAGCATGGATTTGGATGATTGTTGCCAGTGAATTGATCCATTGAACTGTGATGGCCATGTAGCACCAGGTCCACAACGCTGCCTGGGACCTGCAGGACTACAACGGGACTAGGGCTGCACAATTAATCACAACTTTATGGAAATTGTAACATGAACTAGAGCAATATCCAAATTGTAGGGGGGGTGCAATATTTTTTAAAGGCAAAATATGTGTCCCACCATTGTAAAATAAGGTGTTGTGGTGCTGCGGAGACGTCCCGGACCAGAACCCTACAGTCTAAAGACAAAACTCTTGTCTGGTGCGGATCCTCCCAAGAAATCACACTCCAATAATTCTTTTGTTTTTTCAATGGAAATGAGAGTAATTATGCAATTCCCTAATATCATTCCCTCCAATATTATGAATCATATCGCAATCGCAATATAAGTCAAAATAATCACAATTAGATATTTTCTCATCACTGTGATAAAAACGTTTTATGAATTTATACCGTGAACTATTTTCTCTGTTAACCAGATAAAGAGAATATAAATAAATAATATCCAGCTTACATATAAACATCATCTCAGTCTAATAAATCAACAAAGAAAGAAAATGTTTCTGCTTGATGCCGTTAGTACAAACTCAACACTTCCTGTTTCAAATTAAAAGCCCTCTGGACAGAATCCTTTACGTTCTATCCAGGCTTTTATTGTGAAACATGTGTAGGATTTATGCAGGCTTTTATTGTGAAACATGTGCAGGATTTATGCAGGCTTTTATTGTGAAATATGTGCAGGATTTATGCAGGCTTTTATTGTGAAACATGTGCAGGATTTATGCAGGCTTTTATTGTGAAACATGTGCAGGTGCATGAGATGCAGCTGCTGCCCTCTGGTGAAGCTGCTGCGTTACTACTCATCTTTTATTTATTTATTTATTTATAGGTTCAGAGTTCATCAGACTTGTTTTCTCTGCTCTGGATCTGAGAACAAGAATTATAATAATAAAATATAATAATGTAAAATAATAATATCATAATAACATAATAGCATCATGAATATCATCTTCAACACGGAGGAGTTTCTTCAGATAAACAGGATCAGAAAATCATGTGTCCAAGTTGAAATATGTCAAAAACTGCAGGTCTAGGTAACATGTATTACCTGTAACCTAGGTAACATGTATTACCTGTAACCTAGGTAACATGTATTACCTGCAGGTATAAGTAACATGTATTACCTGTAACATGTATTACCTGTAACATGTATTACCTGTAACATGTATTACCTGTAACATGTATTACCTGTAACCTAGGTAACATGTATTACCTGTAACATGTATTACCTGTAACCTAGGTAACATGTATTACCTGTAACCTAGGTAACAGACTTAGACTCTCTTTATTAATCTTTTGGGATGACTCCCGCAAGGAAATTGAAATTTGTTGAAAACAGCAGCAGCTCTCAGCAAGAAAAATACAGAATAGAGAGAAAATAGTGTGTATGTGTGTCTGTCTGTGTGTGTCTGTGTGTGTATATACTGTCCTTTTCACCATATTTACCCTATCCCCCCCCCCCCCCAGTGTAATGGCGTGGCCTCCCTGTCCCAGTTATCACAGACTGTGTAATATTTAAATTAATGTATAACTTTATTGTTCTTTACTACACCACTTGGTTGGCTGATCCTGATATCAGACCGTTGCCATGGACACCGTTGTGATGACTCTGGACAGCTATCAATCTGCTGAAAGACATCTGGGTAATTTATCAGCTCCTGTCCTCCAGTACAGGAATCTGGGACGGCCTCCTGCTACGTCTTCATAAACCGTCTACAATCGCTGCTTTATTGTTCTTTATCTTCCTCTCTCATCATGTGGTTTCAGAGAAATGACTCTAAAGTTGTTCCTTATAGCTGAGAAGACAGAGAGAGAGGACAGAGAGAGATAGAGGACAGAGAGAGAGGACAGAGAGAGAGAGAGGACAGAGAGAGAGAGAGGACAGAGAGAGAGAGAGAGGACAGAGAGAGAGAGGACAGAGAGAGAGAGAGGACAGAGAGAGAGAGAGGACAGAGAGAGAGGACAGAGAGAGAGAGAGGACAGAGAGAGAGAGAGGACAGAGAGAGAGAGGACAGAGAGAGAGGACACTGGAGACTGAGCGTGCTCAGAGCTGCTTCACCTGCATCGCCTTTCAATCAGGTAAGAACCACTAAAGGTCTTCATCTCACAGAGAAGTCCAGCAGGAACATCTGCTTCACTTCTAGAGCTAAACTCACCGTTTACTGCGATGATTCTTTTATCTTTTCACCTTGTAGTTCAGAGGTCAACTCAGAGGTCTGTAACCTGCCGACCTCTAGTAGATCGGAGGTCTGTAACCTGCCGACCTCTAGTAGAACGGAGGTCTGTAACCCGCCGACCTCTAGTAGATCGGAGGTCTGTAACTTGCTGACCTCTAGTAGATCGGAGGTCTGTAACCCGCCGACCTCTAGTAGATCGGAGGTCTGTAGCCTGCCCACCTCTAGTAGATTGGAGGTCTGTAACCCACCAACCTCTAGTAGATCGGAGGTCTGTAACCTGCCGACCTCTAGTAGATCGGAGGTCTGTAACCTGCCGACCTCTAGTAGATCGGAGGTCTGTAGCCTGCCGACCTCTAGTAGATCGGAGGTCTGTAACCTGCCGACCTCTAGTAGATCGGAGGTCTGTAGCCTGCCGACCTCTAGTAGATCGGAGGTCTGTAACCTGCCGACCTCTAGTAGATCGGAGGTCTGTAGCCTGCCCACCTCTAGTAGATTGGAGGTCTGTAACCCACCAACCTCTAGTAGATCGGAGGTCTGTAACCTGCCGACCTCTAGTAGATCGGAGGTCTGTAACCTGCCGACCTCTAGTAGATCGGAGGTCTGTAGCCTGCCGACCTCTAGTAGATCGGAGGTCTGTAACCTGCCGACCTCTAGCAGATCGGAAGTCTGTAACCCACCAACCTCTAGTAGATCGGAGGTCTGTAGCCTGCCCACCTCTAGTAGATCGGAGGTCTGTAACCTGCCGACCTCTAGCAGATCATAGGTCTGTAACCCACCAACCTCTAGTAGATCGGGGGTCTGTAACCCACCAACCTCTAGTAGATCGGGGGTCTGTAACCCGCCGACCTCTAGTAGATTGGAGGTCTGTAACCCGCCGACCTCTAGTAGATCGGAGGTCTGTAGCCTGCCCACCTCTAGTAGATCGGAGGTCTGTAGCCTGCCGACCTCTAACAGATCGGGGGTCTGTAACCTAAATGAATATATGAATGAATATTTATTTAAAGAGCATCTTAATTTCCTTCCAATGTTATTGTTAATGTGGCAGGCCTTATGTGACTCTAACATTCTCCATTTAGGAGTTAATGTGTGTTTAGTTAGGCTCTATGTAGACTATGACATAGCCCAGGCCATGTCTATGTGGGCTCTAGTCTGGGCCATGTCTACGTAGGCTCTAGACAGGGCCATGTCTACGTAGGCTGTAGCCAGGGCCATGTCTACGTAGGCTCTAGCCAGGGCCATGTCTACGTAGGCTCTAGTCTTGGCCATGTCTACGTAGGCTCTAGCCTGGGCCATGTCTACGTAGGCTCTAGCCTGGGCCATGTCTACGTAGGCTGTAGCCAGGGCCATGTCTAGGTAGGCTCTAGCAGGGCTATGTCTATGTGGGCTCTAGCAGGGCTATGTCTATGTGGGCTCTAGCCAGGGCCATGTCTACGTAGGCTCTAGTCTGGGCCATGTCCACGTAGGCTCTAGTCTGGGCCATGTCTACGTAGGCTCTAGCCTGGGCCATGTCTACGTAGGCTCTAGCCTGGGCCATGTCTACGTAGGCTGTAGCCAGGGCCATGTCTACGTAGGCTCTAGCCTGGGCCATGTCTAGGTAGGCTCTAGCAGGGCTATGTCTATGTGGGCTCTAGCCTGGGCCATGTCTACGTAGGCTCTAGCCTGGGCCATGTCTACGTAGGCTGTAGCCAGGGCCATGTCTACGTAGGCTGTAGCCAGGGCCATGTCTACGTAGGCTGTAGCCAGGGCCATGTCTAGGTAGGCTCTAGCAGGGCTATGTCTATGTGGGCTCTAGCCAGGGCCATGTCTACGTAGGCTCTAGTCTGGGCCATGTCTACGTAGGCTCTAGTCTGGGCCATGTCTACGTAGGCTCTAGCCTGGGCCATGTCTAGGTAGGCTCTAGCAGGGCTATGTCTATGTGGGCTCTAGCCTGGGCCATGTCTACGTAGGCTCTAGCCTGGGCCATGTCTACGTAGGCTGTAGCCAGGGCCATGTCTACGTAGGCTGTAGCCAGGGCCATGTCTACGTAGGCTGTAGCCAGGGCCATGTCTACGTAGGCTGTAGCCAGGGCCATGTCTAGGTAGGCTCTAGCAGGGCTATGTCTATGTGGGCTCTAGCCAGGGCCATGTCTACGTAGGCTCTAGTCTGGGCCATGTCTACGTAGGCTCTAGTCTGGGCCATGTCTACGTAGGCTCTAGTCTGGGCCATGTCTACGTAGGCTCTAGTCTGGGCCATGTCTACGTAGGCTCTAGTCTGGGCCATGTCTACGTAGGCTCTAGCCTGGGCCATGTCTACGTAGGCTCTAGCCTGGGCCATGTCTACGTAGGCTCTAGCCTGGGCCATGTCTACGTAGGCTGTGGTCTGGACCATGTCTATGTCTGTGTGTGTATTCTGATGGTGTGTGTGTGTATTCTGATGATGTGTGTGTGTGTGTATTCTGATGGTGTGTGTGTGTGTGTGTATTCTGATGATGTGTGTGTGTGTGTATTCTGATGGTGTGTGTCTCTTCCTGTCTCCACAGTCTGATATAAAATCTTCTTCTTCTCTCTGAAGAGGAGATCTCAACACGTCAGGAGGACCAGGAGACCTGGAGATGGCTTCAAACCATAGAAGAAGAGATAGCAGAGAGCTCCCTCCTTCTCTGTCTGACTTAACAAACAAACTGAGAGATCATGCAGATTCATTCAGCAAAGAGTTTGGCTTCTGTAAAGACAGGATGAGAGAGATCGTAGAAGAGTTCAGGAAGATCGCTAAAACAGTCAGAAAGATGCAGCTGGAGAGACGACTGGGAGTCGCTGCTGCAGCAGTGGTGTGTGGACTCGGGGTGGCTGGGGCGGTCTTCACTGCGGGGGCCTCGTTAGCAATAACAGCAGCAGGAGCAGGTGGGTTTAGTGCAGCACTTGATCGAAAGACATGCAAACAGAAAGAAAGTGTAGACAAAGTAGAAAAACGGAGGAAAGAGTTCATGGAGATCGTCGAACCGCTGAAGAACGAGCTGAAAGAAATGAAGAGGGTGTGTGAGACGTTGGCGTACGGAGACGAACGAGCGGCTACACTCAATGGACGGATTGAAGAAGTCTTGGATGACGTCTCAGCCTTGAGGACCGTCCTTCGATTCACCGGGATCCCTGAGAAAAATAAAAAGTTGAGAGAGTACGTCGTCATGGCAGCTGCTCGCTGTCAGAGCGTCGTCGACACGCTCGGTCGGATGAAGAAGGAACTCAAAGTCTTCACAAAAAAGTGAAGATACAAACTGCAGTAAGAAGAAAAAGTGCTTAGAGAGACTGCTTCATCAGCACATCAAGGACTACCTCCTCCAGACCTGGACCTCTATCAGGTCATGTACACTCCCCTATAGGATTATTATGACCACTGGACTCACTGGGGACTACTGGGGACTACTGGACTCACTGGGGACTACTGGACTCACTGGGGACTACTGGGGACTACTGGACTCACTGGGGACTACTGGACTCACTGGGGACTACTGGGGACTACTGGACTCACTGGGGACTACTGGACTCACTGGGGACTACTGGACTCACTGGGTAACCAGAATTATCTCGGAGTTACAGCATTATACTGATGAAAAGTGGGCGCTGAATTCACTCTGACTGGAATGAAAACAGAGGAGAGACATTATGCTGAGACATTATGCTGAGACACTATGCTGAGACATTATGCTGAGACATTATGCTGAGACATGCGTGGGACACTTTATTGAAGTTGCAGCAGTGGAATGTGTCAAATAAAGTCACCACAGTTAGCACAGATGGTAGAATAGATACGAGATCTGATGCTGCAGCTTTCTGCTTCTGATCATGTCCCTGCTTTGGTCTCCAGCGTTCTGTCTCAGTGTCTCTGCTTTACAGCGCGTTGGACAGTGTCCCTCAGTGTCTCTGCTTTACAGCGCGTTGGACAGTGTCCCTCAGTGTCTCTGCTTTACAGCGCGTTGGACAGTGTCCCTCAGTGTCTCTGCTTTACAGCGCGTTGGACAGTGTCCCTCAGTGTCTCTGCTTTACAGCGCGTTGGCCAGTGTCCCTCAGTGTCTCTGCTTTACAGCGCGTTGGACAGTGTCCCTCAGTGTCTCTGCTTTACAGCGCGTTGGACAGTGTCCCTCAGTGTCTCTGCTTTACAGCGCGTTGGACAGTGTCCCTCAGTGTCTCTGCTTTACAGCGCGTTGGACAGTGTCCCTCAGTGTCTCTGCTTTACAGCGCGTTGGACAGTGTCCCTCAGTGTCTCTGCTTTACAGCGCGTAGGACAGTGTCCCTCAGTGTCTCTGCTTTACAGCGCGTTGGACAGTGTCCCTTAGTGTCTCTGCTTTACAGCGCGTTGGACAGTGTCCCTCAGTGTCTCTGCTTTACAGCGACAACAGATGAACGTGGACATAACAAGGCGTTGCTTAGCAACACGTTCCAACCAGATGAATCCAACTCTGGATGATAAATACTTGTTTAAGTTGAGATGGACACTAAATATTTTATTTAACTACTTTATGAACTAAATGCTGGAAAGTTTTTGCAGAACAAATGTTACGGCATTTTAGTTCATATGGCAGAACATTTAAATAAAATTTCACTATATACGCTACTTTAAATTAATTATTTCATTATGCGATTAATCGCGATTAAACATTTTAATCACTGTCATCAATCACTAATATATATATATATATATATATATATATATATATACATATATATATATCGCTGTAGATCTCTTGTTGCTGTGAGAAATGTGTATTTCATATAATACATAATATCTGAAAACTGTACAGCATGATTTCTTTTATCCATTTTATTTGAGTGTATTGTTCTTTTTTTTTTATATACAGTTCTGTGAAACAATCTTCCAGCCCTTCGTCACATGACCAGTCAATGTTTCCATGACGAAATATATATTTGGATATACAATTTTTTACAAATAAAAACAAGTGAAATTAATAATGAATGTGATGTATTTCCTTCAGCAGAATAACAATGTCTTGATTTTACATAATATTTCAGATATTTCTAAGCTGATTTCCGAGAGTTTATTCTGATTAAATCCCCTGCAGGAGTTCTGTAGTGTTAATGTGGTTATAAAGATTATTAATGAGATTATTAATGAGGTTATTAATACAATTGTTAAGATTATGAATGAGATTATGAATGAGATTAATAATTAGATTATTAATTAGATTATTATTATAATTATCCTCATCACCAGTAGGAGGCAGCAGTGCACTATCAGTGCCTAGTCTGCCTGGAAGAAGAGAAGAAGAAGGACAGGTGTGCTTTCCAGACCAGGTACGGGGGGGGGGGGGAAAGCACACTTGCAGTAGTACTACATAAAGTACATGCTAACAGGTACTTTATGTAGTACTGCAGGTACCTGTTGGTGTGCAGTAGTACTACATAAAGTACATGCTAACAGGTACTTTATGTAGTACTGCAGGTACCTGTTGGTGTGCAGTAGTACTACATAAAGTACATGCTAACAGGTACTTTATGTAGTACTGCAGGTACCTGTTGGTGTGCAGTAGTACTACATAAAGTACATGCTAACAGGTACTTTATGTAGTACTGCAGGTACCTGTTGGTGTGCAGTAGTACTACATAAAGTACCTGCTAACAGGTACTTTATGTAGTAGTGCAGGTACCTGTTGGTGTGCAGTAGTACTACATAAAGTACCTGTTAGCAGGTACCAGGCTCTTTATCGTCGAGTAGAGGTGAGGAGATACCATGTGGTTAGATAAATGTTGAGGGGTTCTGATCAGCGGTTTCTTCTCCCTGCTGCTTCTATCTTCACACTGAAGTCTTACAGTTCTTCCCTCATCTTCTCTAAGTCATTCATGACCTTCTGACAGAGATCAGCTGACTGGATGATGGCGTTTCCGAGCTTTTTAGACCAAACTACTCCACTACATCCTGCCAGTTCAGGAACTCGTCCCAGAGACCTCTGAAAGTCCTCCATGTCTCTCAGAGTCTGTCCAGCCTGAAGTTCAGCTGATCTGTCCTCCAACTTCTCACATGTCTTCTTTATGTTTTCCAGGTTGTTCTTCAGCGGTTCAACCATCTCCAGGAACTCTTTCCCCAGTTCTTCTACTTTCTTTGCACTTCCGTTCTCTTTCATTGTTTTTGTTACATTTCCACCAAAAACCACAGCTGCTCCTCCTCCTGCTGCTAGTCCTGCTGCTACTGCTAACAGTCCTGCTACTAGACTAACCCCCCCAGTGAACCTAGCTGCAAGGACCAGGAGTCCTAGTCCTACTGCTGCTCCTAGTCCTAGTCTTCCATCTACAGCCCCTGCTGTTCTGACTGTATCTGCTCCCTCCTGCATCTCTCTGACTCCATCAGCGATCTTCCTAATCTCTCCTCCAATCTGTCTCATCTTCTGTTCACTGCTGGCGAACCTTCTGATGAAGGAAGTTACATGTGTAATAAATGTGTTCATCAGTTCAGACAGATCAGGAGGAAGGTTTTTGCCCGATCTTCTTCTTGGAACGTAGGCCATCTTCAGTAGTCTTGCTCTGCAGAGACTGTTGGAGAAGCTGAGAACCAAAGAGACGTCATCAGATCAGTGACCCCTCTGCAGAGCTTCACGGTCTGATCTCTTCTCAGAGGCACTCATTAACACTTTGATTTATTAGTGGTTCTTCTCACCTGTTGGTGAGGCTGAGCAGGTAGAGTCCCACTGATCAAAGGGTCTGCAGCTCCACAGCCAATCAGAAGAGGGGAAACACTGTCTGTCTTCTTGACCAATCAGCAGAGAGAGAGAGAGAGAGAGAGAGAGAGAGAGACACATACACACACACACACACACACACACACACACTTAAATATAAACTGAAGCACACTTCAGGTTACACTCAAATACTCACAAACCACACAGCCTGCAATAATGTCCCAACAATGCCCCCTCTTCTCTATGAGCTCCCGACTTAAAGGAGCCACAGTCTGCAGTGAAGGTCTCTGTATTGTGGGTCACTACACCTCTGGGGGTTAGCCCCCCCAGAATTCACACCTGGAAAAGTGAAAATCAGGTAAGTCCCCAAGTGTAATAACAGTCCTAAAGTACAGTTAGCGCAGTGGGGGGCAGACTAGGTGGCCTAAAACGGCTGCGCTTAACAGGTGCAGGGACGAGGACAGGGGCCAGAGCTGGCACGGAGACCAAAGCAGGGGGGCTTTCTGGACCTGACAATGTATTCTGGTCCAGATGAGCAGGCTTGAGATGGCCGACATTGACCCGCTCTGGCTTGGCCCCCATGTCCACCATAAACTTCTTATATCCTGCCTTCAAGACACAGAAGGGCCCATCAAAAGGGTCTTCAGGGAAGTACAGTGACCATCATGCCGGAAAAAGACGTATCTGGCTAACAACAGATCCTTGGCAACGTAGGACAAGGGAAGCTAGTGGTGAGATGTAGAGATGGGAGCGAAGGGCCCGAGCCGATGCGATGCCGCTGACCAGGGGGCGACAGGTCTGGGAGTGACTCCCCTGGGACAAGCAGCATCTTGCCGTAAACCTACTCAGCAGATGAGCACTGCAGGTCTTCCTTACGCGCAGAACGCAGGCATGGAGGTTGTCGATCCAGTTGCATTCTGTTAGACTGGCCCAAAGAGCCAGGACAATGAAACCGCTTGCGCAGCCTATTGTCCTGTGGATTACATGCAGTGGTATGGTGAAGCTTCACCCCCAAACCCTCAGCAACTGCAGTCCAGAACTCAGATGTAAACTGTGGGGCCTTGTCGGAGGTGAGATGAGCTGGGCCACCCAAGATCCAATGAATGCCTGCAACTGCGGTGCCAAACATCTTTTCCAAATGTGGAGGGAAAGTCTGTGCAGGAAGCAGTGCATGCACAAACTGCTGCTGGTTTTTGAGAAAAATCTGGTTCACCTCAACAGCTAAACCATGGTAATCCTTGGTGGATGAGACCCAAAGAAGTGCACACAGGAGCCAGGAGCTAGCATAGAAAAGGAAAGCATGATCAGCCAAGCCCAAAATGGCAAACATTCTCTCCATCCGCTGTCAGTAGCCGATTCGCTTTCTCCACCTCCAACAGCTCAAAAAGATTCAACAGGAAGAATTTGAGCGCTTCGTACCACAGCTGGTGGAGGCGCATTGCCCAGGCCGTTGTTGAAGCAGCCAATGCTGCCACCACTCGAAAGTATTTTGTGATGCAGGCCAGGATGTTAGGGTGGGACGTCTCACTGTGAGACGTTAGGGTGGGACGTCCCACAGTGATGTCCCTGTGAGACGTTAGGGTGGGACGTCCAACAGTGATGTCTCTGTGAAACGTTAGGGTGGGACGTCCCACAGTGATGTTTCTGTGAGACGTTAGGGTGGGACGTCCCACACTAATGTCTCTGGTCTCTGTGGAACTGACTGGCTCTGTCCCATCAAACCAGTCCTACGGCCTCTAGTTCAGATCAGGGTGTGACAGCAGCTCAGGAATGAGGATTAATGGGGACATAACAGGTAGAGGCTCAGTCTTGGCCCTGGTTCTGTTTGTTAAAGGTTCACCAGGTGTGCCAGCTGCCACAAATAGTTCTGGGGGGGGGCTCTTAAGGCTAAAAACGCTCTGAAAGTAATCAACGGCACTGTCATTACGTCAACCAGCGTAGCGCGACTAGTTTGGCAGAAACCGTGTCAAAATGTCCTGGATTTGGTGGATCCTAACTTATATATATGTCTGTAATACCTCATTAAAGGTTGAATGTTGCATATCTGCTCGTTCTGATTGGCTGTGTATACCTAATTTTAATTCTGAATTTTGAATCACATATTTTATTGACATGGCTCTTTTGATCCCTGGGAAATTACTAAATGTTGTTTCCCATTCAAATTATTTTTGATAATAACAACAATGGGCCTAATATTAGGGTGTATTCATTAATAGTTAGGGAAATTAGCCCACATCTTAGCATGTAGTCTGATATGAGGATCTGTAACATACCAACCAGTTTCCTGAATAGACCTCTTCTAACATACTGCTTCAAATCTGATGCCTGCAGTGGGTCAACGAGGCATCAGATGAGACTAGAATGCCCCCCCCCAGCTCCTCTCGGGTGTCCTCCCCCAGCTCCTCTCGGGTGTCCCCTCCCAGCTCCTCTCAGGTGTCCCCTCCCAGCTCCTCTCAGGTGTCCCCCCCAGCTCCTCTCAGGTGTTCCCCCCAGCTCTTCTCAGGTGTTCCCCCCAGCTCCTCTCAGGTACACCTGCTGCAGCAGACCTTAGACTCCTGAAGAACTGACTACCAGTTTAACTTTAACTCCAGGAAGAACAGCATCTTAATCTGTCAACAACATAGCTGGCACACCTGGTAAACCTTTAACAAACAGAACCAGTGCCAAGACTGAGCCTCTACCTGTTATATCCACACCAATCCTCATTCCTGAGCTGCTGTCACACCCTGATCTGAACTGGAGGCTGTGGGACCGGTTTGATGGGACAGAGCCAGTCAGTTCCACAGAGACCAGAGACATCACTGTGGGACGTCCCACCCTAGACTGCTCTATGATTTACAGGTAGAGCAGGTCCAGAACGCTCCATAATTTACAGATAGAGCAGATCTAGACCACTCTATAAATTACAGATAGAGCAGGTCTAGACCACTCTATAAATTACAGATAGAGCAGGTGTAGACCACTCTATAATTTACAGATAGAGCAGGTCTAGACCGCTCTATAATTTACAGGTAGAGCAGGTCCAGACCGCTCTATAATTTACAGATAGAGCAGGTCTAGACCGCTCTATAATCTACAGATAGAGCAGGTCTAGACCGCTCTATAATTTACAGATAGAGCAGGTCTAGACCACTCTATAATCTACAGATAGAGCAGGTCTAGACCACTCTATAATCTACAGATAGAGCAGGTCTAGACCGCTCTATTATCTACAGATAGAGCAGGTCCAGACCGCTCTATAATTTACAGATAGAGCAGGTCTAGACCGCTCTATAATTTACAGATAGAACAGGTCTAGACCGCTCTATAATCTACAGATTGAGCAGGTCTAGACCACTCTATAATCTACAGATAGAGCAGGTCTAGACCACTCTATAATCTACAGATTGAGCAGGTCTAGACCACTCTATAATCTACAGATTGAGCAGGTCTAGACCACTCTATAATCTACAGATTGAGCAGGTCTAGACCACTCTATAATCTACAGATTGAGCAGGTCTAGACGTAAAGCAACAAAAGTCAAAAGGTCGACAAAAGTTTTAAAAAAAAATGAATAGTCCTCTACTACCACTACTACCTCTACTACCAATACTACCACTACTACCTCTACTACCACTACTACCACTACTACCACTACTACCAATACTACCACTACTACCAATACTACCACTACTACCAATACTACCACTACTACCACTACTACCAATACTACCACTAGTACCAATACTACCACTACTACCTCTACTACCACTACTACCAATACTACCACTACTACCTCTACTACCACTACTACCTCTACTACCAATACTACCACTACTACCTCTACTACCACTACTACCACTACTACCACTACTACCTCTACTACCACTACTACCAATACTACCACTACTACCTCTACTACCTTGTACTACACAGCAGACTGCAGTAAAGGAGACAGCGTTGAGCAGTATTATATGTCCTCTGGGTGATGAAGAGGGTCGATGTGTCTTACCTGTTGGAGGTGATGCAGGTGAAGCAGCTCTGAGCGCACTCAGTCTCCTCTGTCCTCCCTCTGTCTGTCCTCTCTCTGTCTGTCCTCTCTCTGTCTGTCCTCCCTCTGTCTGTCCTCTGTCTGTCTGTCCTCTCTCTGTCTGTCCAATCAGCTTTTAGTACCAACTCTGAGTCGTTTCTCTGAAATCACATGATGAGAGGAACCAATCACAGCGCAGCGTACCACATAGCTCCAACAGAGGAAACGGTGACACCGCCTGAACGTCAACGGAACTTTAAAGATGAAAGACCCTGAACACAACATCCAACTGTTCCCTCAAGATCACTGAGGGACTTCCTGAGGAAAACACAAACACACTCACACACACACACACACACACGTGATAGGAGTTATACATCAGCCCTTCACTCATGACATGGAGACTCCGTTCATGTGATTTCAAAGAAACAACTCAGACTGAAAGATAAGAGACAGACTGAGCGCGCTCAGTAGCTGCTTCACCTGCACCGCCTCACACAGCTGACACACACAGGTAAGAACACACACACACACACACACACACACACAGAGACACACAGACACAGGTAAGACACACACAGATACGCACACACACACACACACACACACACACAGAGAGACACACACACACAGACACAAGTAAGACACACACAGATACGCACAAACACACACACACACACACACACACAGGTAAGAACACACACAGACACGCACCACACACACACACACACACACAGGTAAGAACACACACAGACACACACACACACAGAGACACACACACACAGACACAAGTAAGACACACACAGATACGCACAAACACACACACACACAGGTAAGAACACACACAGACACACACCACACACACACACACACACACAGGTAAGAACACACACAGACACGCACACACACACACACACAGGTAAGAACACACGAACATACACAGAGACACACACACAAGGTAACAACACACACAGACACACACACGTAAGAACACACACACACACACACACGTACAGAGACACACACACACACTTCCCCGTCTGAATCACCGTGAGTTCCTCGTAGAAACAACAGATTTACTTCATGATCATTCTGCCTGATGCAGAGATGTTGGTGTAGTGTTTTGTAAAAAGTGAGTTTTAGAACTGAGATCTGAGAGGAAAGCAGGAACTGGACTTGTAGTTTAGCAGAATTAGGCGGAATCTCATTTCTCTATCTTACCCCTTCCCCTTGTTTTTGCGCATTCACGCGGGACCTAGTGCTGTCCCATTACCTGTGTCAACGGAGGGGTAGGGGTTAGATCGAGGGATTAGGGTAAGATCGAGGGGTAGGGGTAAGATCGAGGGGTAGGGGTAAGATCGAGGGGTAAGGGTAAGATCGAGGGGTAGGGGTAAGATCGAGGGGTAGGGGTAAGATCGAGGGGTAAGGGTAAGATCGAGGGGTAGGGGTAAGATCGAGGGGTAGGGGTAAGATCGAGGGATTAGGGTAAGATCGAGGGGTAGGGGTAAGATCGAGGGGTAGGGGTAAGATCGAGGGGTAGGGTAAGATCGGGATTAGGGTAAGATCGAGGGGTAGGGGTAAGATCGAGGGTAGGGGTAAGATCGAGGGGTAAGGGTAAGATCGAGGGGTAGGGGTAAGATCGAGGGATTAGGGTAAAACCGAGGGGTAGGGGTAAGATCGAGGGATAGGGGTAAGATCGAGGGGTAGGGGTAAGATCGAGGCGTAGGGGTAAGATCGAGTGGTAGGGGTAAGATCGAGGGGTAGGGGTAAGATCGAGGGGTAGGGGTAAGATCGAGGGGTAGGGGTAAGATCGAGGCGTAGGGGTAAGATCAAGGCGTAGGGGTAAGACCGAGGCGTAGGGGTAAGATCGAGGGGTAGGGGTAAGACAGAGGCGTAGGGGTAAGACCGAGGGGTAGGGGTAAGACCGAGGGGTAGGGGTAAGATCGAGGCGTAGGGGTAAGACCGAGGGGTAGGGGTAAGATCGAGGCGTAGGGGTAAAATTGAGGCGTAGGGGTAAGATCGAGGGGTAGGGGTAAGATCGAGGGGTAGGGGCAAGACCGAGGGCTGTATACCCCTTGAAAGCAAGTGAGGACGCGAGCTCACTTGTAAACACACAAGCAACAATGGCTGCCCATCGACCAGAGAGACATATAAATGGAAGTATTTTCGGCTTCAATAATTGATTTAAAAGTTACGACAGTGTTGTTTTGTGGTCTATGCAGTCCTGTAGATACAGTTCTGTAGATATGTACTGAAACCATGTTCTTGAAACTTTAAAAATATTGCTAGCTTGCCTAACACTAATCGCTAACGTTGATTTGAACAACAGTCCCGCATTTCTCTGCCTTGAATGGACTGTATACATTGCATAGACTGTATATATATATATATATATATATATATATATATATATATATATATATATATATAGATATATAGACACAGCAGCTGGTCCACTTTATACTAAATACACCGTCCTGTATCACACAGGGACGCCGGAGGACACAGGCATCAGCCTGGTCTGTAATATCAGAATAGCTGTAGTTCATTTGTTTGTTTGTGGTCTTGTCTTCTTTTTTGTTTTATACATCTGAAGCCTTTTTATGTTTGTGACAGTAAGTTATGGTTCTAATAGTTGATAATGGTTCTTTAATATAATATATTTAATGTATCTCACATATTTCATAGTACTAACAGTATCTAGCGTGTCACATATTTCATAGTACTAACAGTATCTAGCATCTCACATATTTCATAGTACTAACAGTATCTAGCATCTCACATATTTCATAGTACTAACAGTATCTAGCATCTCACATATTTCATAGTACTAACAGTATCTAGCATCTCACATTTTTCATAGTACTAACAGTACCTAGCATCCCACATATTTCATAGTACTAACAGTATCTAGCATCTCACATATTTCATAGTACTAACAGTATCTAGCATCTCACATATTTCATAGTAGGCCTACTAACAGTATCTAGCATCTCACATATTTCATAGTACTAACAGTATCTAGCATCTCACATATTTCATGGTACACACAGTATCTAGCATCTCAGATATTTCATAGTACTAACAGTACCTAGCATCTCACATATTTCATAGTACTAACAGTATCTAGCATCTCACATATTTCATAGTACTAACAATACCTAACGTCTCACATATTTCATAGTACTAACAATACCTAACATCTCACATATTTCATAGTAGTAACAGTACCTAGCATCCCACATATTTCATAGTACTAACAGTATCTAGCATCTCACATATTTCATAGTACTAACTGTATCTAGCGTGTCACATATTTCATAGTACTAACAGTATCTAGCGTGTCACATATTTCATAGTACTAACAGTATCTAGCGTGTCACATATTTCATAGTACTAACAGTATCTAGCGTATCACATATTTCATAGTACTAACAGTATCTAGCGTCTCACACATTTCATAGTACTAACAGTATCTAGCGTGTCACATATTTCATAGTACTAACAGTATCTAGCGTGTCACATATTTCATAGTACTAACAGTATCTAGCGTATCACATATTTCATAGTACTAACAGTATCTAGCGTGTCACATATTTCATAGTACTAACAGTATCTAGCATCTCACATATTTCATTGTACTAACAGTATCTAGCATCTCACATATTTCATAGTACTAACAGTATCTAGCATCTCACATATTTCATTGTACTAACAGTATCTAGCATCTCACATATTTCATAGTACTAACAGTATCTAGCGTATCACATATTTCATAGTACTAACAGTATCTAGCGTATCACATATTTCATAGTACTAACAGTATCTAGAATCTCACATATTTCATAGTACTAACAGTATCTAGCATCTCACATATTTCATAGTACTAACAGTATCTAGTGTGTCACATATTTCATAGTACTAACAGTATCTAGCATCTCACATTTTTCATAGTACTAACAGTACCTAGCATCCCACATATTTCATAGTACTAACAGTATCTAGCATCTCACATATTTCATAGTACTAACAGTATCTAGCATCTCACATATTTCATAGTACTAACAGTATCTAGCATCTCACATATTTCATAGTACTAACAGTATCTAGCATCTCACATATTTCATAGTACTAACAGTATCTAGCATCTCACATTTTTCATAGTACTAACAGTACCTAGCATCCCACATATTTCATAGTACTAACAGTATCTAGCATCTCACATATTTCATAGTACTAACAGTATCTAGCATCTCACATATTTCATAGTAGGCCTACTAACAGTATCTAGCATCTCACATATTTCATAGTACTAACAGTATCTAGCATCTCACATATTTCATGGTACACACAGTATCTAGCATCTCAGATATTTCATAGTACTAACAGTACCTAGCATCTCACATATTTCATAGTACTAACAGTATCTAGCATCTCACATATTTCATAGTACTAACAATACCTAACGTCTCACATATTTCATAGTACTAACAATACCTAACATCTCACATATTTCATAGTAGTAACAGTACCTAGCATCCCACATATTTCATAGTACTAACAGTATCTAGCATCTCACATATTTCATAGTACTAACTGTATCTAGCGTGTCACATATTTCATAGTACTAACAGTATCTAGCGTGTCACATATTTCATAGTACTAACAGTATCTAGCGTGTCACATATTTCATAGTACTAACAGTATCTAGCGTATCACATATTTCATAGTACTAACAGTATCTAGCGTCTCACACATTTCATAGTACTAACAGTATCTAGCGTGTCACATATTTCATAGTACTAACAGTATCTAGCGTGTCACATATTTCATAGTACTAACAGTATCTAGCGTATCACATATTTCATAGTACTAACAGTATCTAGCGTGTCACATATTTCATAGTACTAACAGTATCTAGCATCTCACATATTTCATTGTACTAACAGTATCTAGCATCTCACATATTTCATAGTACTAACAGTATCTAGCATCTCACATATTTCATTGTACTAACAGTATCTAGCATCTCACATATTTCATAGTACTAACAGTATCTAGCGTATCACATATTTCATAGTACTAACAGTATCTAGCGTATCACATATTTCATAGTACTAACAGTATCTAGAATCTCACATATTTCATAGTACTAACAGTATCTAGCATCTCACATATTTCATAGTACTAACAGTATCTAGTGTGTCACATATTTCATAGTACTAACAGTATCTAGCATCTCACATATTTCATAGTACTAACAGTATCTAGCGTGTCACATATTTCATAGTACTAACAGTATCTAGCATCTCACATATTTCATAGTACTAACAGTATCTAGCATCTCACATATTTCATTGTACTAACAGTATCTAGCATCTCACATATTTCATAGTACTAACAGTATCTAGAATCTCACATATTTCATAGTACTAACAGTATCTAGCATCTCACATATTTCATAGTACTAACAGTATCTAGTGTGTCACATATTTCATAGTACTAACAGTATCTAGCATCTCACATATTTCATAGTACTAACAGTATCTAGCGTGTCACATATTTCATAGTACTAACAGTATCTAGCATCTCACATATTTCATAGTACTAACAGTATCTAGCGTGTTACATATTTCATAGTACTAACATACCTCAACGGTTTCTATGTTCTACCATAACATACCTCATGAAAAGGTTCTCTATGTTCTACCATAACATACCTCATGAAAAGGTTCTCTATGTTCTACCATAACATACCTCATGAAAAGGTTCTCTATGTTCTACCATAACATACCTCATGAAAACGGTTTCTATGTTCTACCATAACATACCTCAGGATAAGGTTCTCTATGTTCTACCAAACATACCTCATGAAAAGGTTCTCTATGTTCTACCATAACATACCTCATGAAAAGGTTCTCTATGTTCTACTATAACATACCATGTTTTCCCGGAGTCCTTATGTTCTTTACCCCCCAGCATGTTTCCTTGGATCAGGGAGGCTCCAAAATCATGGTAGCAGCTGTCACCATGGTCCCGCTACACGTCCTGCAATGCCGTGTTCATCCTGCTACTATTAATAAACCCCTATATACCTGCCTGCCTGCCTCCTCCTCTCTTGGGTCCTCACCTCCCGTCTCAACCCACAACGCACAGTGTCCTGCTATGCCATGAACTACTACAAAGAACTACTACAAACTACTATTTTTTTGTGACTGTTATTGCCACTCTTCATTCTAACCCCAACCGGTCGTCAGACACCGCCTACCAAGAGCCTGGGTCTGGGTCTGCATTTGGGTCTGGGTCTGTCAGAGGTTTCTGCCTAAAAGGAGGTTTTTCCTCGCCACTGTTGCTTGCTCTGGAGGGAGCAAGCAACTATCTGTAAAGTGTCTCGAGATAACTCTTGTTATGAATTGATACTATAAATAAAATAAAATTTTATCTCCAGAGTGAGACATCTCTTCTTCTACTATCTTTGTTTACCATGAGACTTTAGCCTCCGCTGAGCGGCGGTACCACGGCAACCTCGTCCCCATCTCCCAGAGTCACCACCTGGTCGCCAGTGGCAACGTACTGCCAACACCACCTGATCCTGCAGGACGGAGAGTCTACACACACACACACACACACACACACACACACACACACAGAGAAAAACATACACACACACAGACTTTATCCCAGCGGCCGTGGGTTCAATTCCAACCCGCCCTTTGCTGCATGTCGTGTCCCCTTTTAACCTTTTATATCTGGACCTCCTGTTTCTGCAGGACCGTCATCAGACTGTTGATAACTTTTCTTTATATCTATAAAAGTTAATCAGTTACTTTGGGGGAGACACTGCTGCCGTCTGATTGGTTGCTCTGGTCATGTGATTTCAAACAAATAACTCAGACATGGTTCTGATCAGACAGATGGAGAGAGGACGTGTGGAGGTGAAGACTGAGAGGACGTGTGGAGGTGAAGACGGAGAGAGGACGTGTGGAGGTGAAGACAGAGAGAGGACGTGTGGAGGTGAAGACAGAGAGAGGACGTGTGGAGGTGAAGACTGAGAGGACGTGTGGAGGTGAAGACGGAGAGGAGGTGGAGGTGAAGACAGAGAGAGGACGTGTGGAGGTGAAGACAGAGAGAGGACGTGTGGAGGTGAAGACAGAGAGAGGACGTGTGGAGGTGAAGACAGAGAGGACGTGTGGACACGAGGACTGAGCGTGCTCAGAGCTGCTGTACCTGCATCAACAAACAGGTAAGAAGCTCTCCACCTCTTCATGGAGATCTGACTGAAGACAGACTGGAAGACCCAAACTAGTCCTGACCCTCCAGATACCAGGACCACTATATTAGTTTAGGAG